>PVKC010002020.1:0-46065 GCA_004027635.1 Crocidura indochinensis | reverse complement strand
TGGAACAATAAACACCCTAGAATAGCGAAAGCAATCATTGGGAAAAAGAACATGGGAGGAATTACTTTCCCCAATTTTAAGCTTTACTACAAAGCAACAGTTATCAAAACAGCATGGTATTGGAACATGGACAGGCCCTCTGACCAGTGGAATAGGCTTGAATACTCAGAAAATGTCCCCCAGACATACAGTCACCTAAATTTTGATAAAGGAGCAAGAAATCCTAAATGGAGCAAAGAAAGCCTCTTCAACAAGTGGTGTTGGCACAATTGGCTAGCTACTTGGAAAAAATTGAACTTAGACCCCCAGCTAACATCATGTACGAAGATAAAATCCAAATGGATCAAAGACCTTGATATCAGACCTGAAACCATAAAATGCATAGAACGACACGTAGGCAAAACACTCCATGACATTGAGACTACAGGCATATTCAAGGAGGAAAATGCACTCTCCAAGCAGGTGAAAGCAGATATTAACATATTGGAATATATTAAGCTGAGAAGCTCCTGCACCTCAAAGGAAATAGTACCCAGGATACAAGAGCCACCCACTGAGTGGGAGAAACTATTCACCCAATACCCATCAGATAAGGGGCTAATCTCCAAAATATACAAGGCACTGACAGAACTTCACAAGAAAAAAAACATCTAATCCCATCAAAAAATGGGGAGAAGAAATGGACAGAAACTTTGACAAAGAAGAAATACAAATGGCCAAAAGGCACATGAAAAAATGCTCCACATCACTAGTCATCAGGGAGATGCAAATCAAAACAACTATGAGGTACCACCTCACACCACAGAGAATGGCACAGATCACAAAGAATGAGACAAACAGTGTTGGCGGGGATGTGGAGAGAAAGGAACTCTTATCTACTGCTGGTGGGAATGCCGTCTAGTTCAACCTTTATGGAAAGCGATATGGAGATTCCTCCAGAAATTAGAAATTGAGTTCCCATATGATCCAGCTATAGCACTCCTAGGAATATACCCAAGGAACACAAAAATACAATACAAAAACCCCTTCCTTACACCTATATTCATTGCAGCACTATTTACCATAGCAAGACTCTGGAAACAATCTAGCTGCCCTTCAACAGACGAATGGCTAAAGAAACTGTGGTACATATACACAATGGAATATTATGCAGCTGTCAGGAGAGATGAAGTCATGAAATTTTCCTACACATGGATGTACATGGAATCTATCATGCTCAGTTAAATAAGTCAGAGAGAGAGAGAGAGAGAGAGAGAGAGAGAGAGAGAAACGCAGAATGGTATCACTCATCTATGGGTTTTAAGGAAAATGAAAGACATTCCTGCAATCATAATAATTTTCAGACACAAAAGAGAAAAGAGCTGGAAGTTCCAGCTCACCCCAGGAAGCTCACCACAAAAAGTGGTGTGCTTAGTTAGAGAAATAACTACATTTTGAACTGTCCTAAAAATGAGAACCTATGAGGGAAATGGAGAGCCTGTCTAGAGTACAGGCGGGGGGTGTTTGGGGAGGAGGGAGATTTGGGACAATGGTGATGGGAATGTTGCACTGGTGATGGGTGGTGTTCTATACATGACTGAAACCCAAACACAATTATGTATGCAATCAAGGTGTTAAAATAAAATAAAAAAATTTAAAAAAAAAGCAGTTATTTTTAAGGGGCACATCTGGAAGTGATCAGAGTTTCTTTTACCTTGGCGGTGGTAGGAGTAATATTTGGCAGTGCGTGGGACCATGTAGTGCTTGGAATCAAATATGGAACTATTAATTGAAAGCATGTCTCCAACACTTTAAATTATTTCAGTAGCCCCAAGTTATTATTTATATTATTATATATACCGTATTTGTCGGCATATACGGTGACTTATGAAACGAAAAATAGTCAACCGAAAATCGGGAGTTGTCTTATACACCAAGTATATCTTGATAAAACGTTTGGATATGCCACTAAATGAAAATCATCTGGATATTGCCACAAACGAATTTTCCAACTCGATCCTGCACCAATCACTGCAAGGCTGCTCAGACCGCCTAAGTCGGCCAATCCAAGCAGGCTTTTGATCCATGCAAATTACACTGTCAAAAGCCTGCTCAAATGGGCCAGAGTCAGAGAGGAAGTCTATTACAGTATACTCTTTGAACCTTTGCTTGTTGTTATTGTTCACTGTGTTACATACAGTTGCAGCACAGGAACATTCTGTCTGATACAGCGAATATAGGCCTAAACCCATGTTTTAACTGTAAAACTAGGGGTCGTCTT
Source organism: Crocidura indochinensis (assembly GCA_004027635.1). Classification (NCBI taxonomy): domain Eukaryota; kingdom Metazoa; phylum Chordata; class Mammalia; order Eulipotyphla; family Soricidae; genus Crocidura; species Crocidura indochinensis. Next base: position 43,805 of record PVKC010002020.1, on the reverse strand, counting down.
ATATGCCGGTAAATACGGGTAGATATAGATATATATCAAAACAAGAAGTAATAAATAATGCTAATATTAATTTTAACCTGTTCTTATTTTCGGGGGTTGGGGCCACACCCAGTGATGCTCAGGGGTTACTCCTGGCTATGCACTCAGAAATCGCTCCTGACTTGGAGGACCATATGGGATGCTGAAGGATCAAACCAAGGTCCACCCTAGGTCAGCCGCGTGAAATGCAAATGCCCTACCACTGTACTATCGCTCCGGCCCCTTAACCTGTTTTTATAAAGAGACACATACCCTCTGAACTAAAAACTCCAACAGAAAATGCTCTTACTTTCACTTTTCTATAATTAATAAGACTAGTATGTATAACAAAATGTTGGTTATATTATATGACATTAGTTTATTATTTCCAGGAAATAAAATTTAGTTCTAAAATGTAGGGATTCACAAATATAAGATATGCAGACTATCAGGATATCTCATATTTAGCTAAGTCTAGAAAGCATGACACATGAAATAATCACAAGTATGGCTCTTCCCTTCTGGTTATACTCTATTTGAATATTAAGATAAGTTTTATGGTATCCATTTATTGTAAAATAGTTCATCTTTAGAGGTCAAAGACAAACCTTTTTGTGGTTTGCTTTATTTTTTTTAAGAATACAACATACATGATGTCAATTATAGAGTAGTCTGCTGTCAAATACAATATATAAGTAATTTTTAAAGGCTAAGAAGATTATACAGTGGGAGAGCACTTTCTTTGCACAGGCTAACCAGGGTTTTCTATCAAACACACTCTTTTCACATAAAACTTTAATAAGAATTTGTTTAAGAAACTAAAAAAATAGTACAGTGGGTAAGATGCTTGCCTTGCATGTGCTGACCTACGTCTTATCTATGACCTTTCATATGGTCACAAGTGCACTCCAGAAGTGATCCCAGAGTGTAGAAACAGAAATAAGGCATGAGAATTGCAGGATGTCACCCCAAAACAGACAGAAATATTGTATATGAAGTAACTTTTGTGTAGATGTCCACTTTTATTAGGTGGGTTTTTGTTTTGTTTTATTTTTTGTTTGTTTTGGGGCCACACCTGGAGCCATTCAGGGGTTACTCCTGGCTCTGCACTAAGAAGTCACTCCTATCAGACTCTGGATACCATATAAGATACAGGGAATTCAAACCAGGTTTGTCCTGGGTCAGCAGCATGCAAGGCAAATGCCCTACCGCTGTGCTTTCTCTCTGGCCCCTATTTTTATTAGTTTTATAGAAGATGGCTTTTTATTAACTTAGACCAAATTATGTGTCAGTCTTTCTCTTACTCATAGACTGTGAACAACTTAAATGTATTATGTAATTTAATACATTGTAACTCTGAGTAGTATCATACATGCAAACTGAGATCAATTTTGCCTGCCTAATGAATGAGTCAAGGGAGATCTAAAGTTTTAGATTTCTATAAAACACAATAAATTACTTTAAATTTAAAATGTTCTTAATGTTGTTGAATGTAAGTATTAATAAAAAGTGTCATTCTAAAAAGGCCTGGAATACTGAGTTTGACTAAAGAGAGTCCCTAATGGGGTTGGGGGTCATATGGGATGTTGAGGCTCATACCCAGGTAGTTGTATGCAAGACAGGTTCCTTGCCCACTGTACCATAATACCTTTGTATTATGGTTTTTAAATGGAGAATGTCAGTTATTGATTCTATAGGTTTGTTACTCATAAAGAGGTCAGCTAAAGTTAAATGTTGGGTGTAGAACAAATATTTTATACTCACTTATTCATAGTTATTTTTTCCTCTGGGACCCAAATCTTCATTTAATAATACAGCATTGTAAATTACCACCTTCTATACAAGCCCTCCCCAAGTATGTGGGCCACATTTGTACCAAGCATACTACTAAGGAATTTTAATTTTGAATTGGTTACCAATTCATTCAAGTGATGGGATCATGATGAACCTGCTTTTTCATTCTTATAAGCCTTGTTACAATTTCTCTAGGTTTCTTTCTCTCTTGTTTATTCCATATCTAAAGATTACCTTTTAATAGTGTGAATTAGTTTTTATCTATAGCACAAATTCAATTTCAGTGTATGTTGCTAAACCCAATTTCCTTTGCCCATAACCACATAAATTCAATTACATAACTTCTATATAGGATATTTTTCTACTTGATTTAGTGGTTAATGTCATAGAACAAGATAAGAAAGTCTTTGAGCACAGAAACTGGAATCAATTACTTTACTGTAATATAAGTACTAGCTCTTTTACTAATTACTTTAGTAAAGAACACTATCTTCTGAAAATACACTTATATAATATGTATGAATGGTATTTATTATAATTTCACCTACCTAATTAGCCACTGCCTGCTTGGTCTGAACAATAAGGGAATTCTTGGGGTCCCTAAGGAAGGTGGATGCACAGATTAGATGATAAGAAATAAGCCTCACTTAGAAATGAGAATGAATCTGAATCTGTTTATTGAATGCTAGTGGAATATTTAAACATTATTCATGAATTTTGCTGTGTGTGACAGCTTACATTTGTTTTCCTGCAAGGTTAAAATATTATACTTTCTTGTTAGCAAAAGCTTATCTGTACATACTGTTTGATCTATAAATTTTTTCACACTAAACAATTCACAGGCCTTTATCATGGGTTACAAACCTTCTAAAAGATAAACTCCAATTAAAGGGGGACAGAGAGGAGTCTCTTTTTGAGCCAAAGGCTTTCCTGGGATCAAAAGGGCAGATTTTAACATCTCAAAGGGTTTACTCCCAGATGAACCCTGGTGTCAATACCATTGTAAATTAAAGAATTAGGAGATTGCCAGGTGTTCCTATCAGGATTCCTTTCATCTGAAGAAGCACACAGTTTAAAGATACAGAATGTCCTTTCAATAGCTAACTTTACTATGAATCATTACAATGTTGTTTTTATATATTCCTTGATGCTGTTCAACAGGTAAAGATTTATTTAATCAAGACCAGAGTGCCTCGATTAATTCTAATTCATAATTCTTTCATTTGGAGGTAAATGCTCAAATACTTAACAACAGCTGAAGTAAGATTTATATTTAGGCTAATTTGGGGGCTGGAGAGATAGCATGGAGGCAGGGCGTGTGCCAGAAGTTCAAATCCCAGGATCCCATATGGTCCCCAAGCCTGCCAGGAGCAATTTCTGAGCATAGAGCCAGGAGTAACCCCTGAGCGCAGCCTAGTGTGACCCAAGAACAAAAAAAAAATATTTATATTTAGGCTAAATAAAGTTCTGCAACTATGTTGGAATATGCTGCAGCCCATTCTAATGGAAGTGGATCTCTTTTTGAGTCCATGCCTCAGTTAGGAATGCCAGAGCCATTGCCTCTGTTACAGTCTTGAACTGTTACAGAGTTGACTTGAACCTTCTCCACAGCAGAACTATTTGGTTTTTAGCTTTCTTTAAACTGGGGATGCAGCACTAATGTGCAATTTTAAACATAAAGTATCACAAGTCGAAAGATCAGGTACTAGTAGAAGAGATAAGAGAGAATGAAGTCAGGCAGAGTGGAGATACTTTCAGTTAGAATGTTGTATATGTTACTGAGAAATCAAATAAAAAAAGGACTAAAAGAGAAGTTTTGAGCCAAAATAACAAAAAAATATAACCAATTCAAAAATAGTTAAGGAATTGAATATATGAGTAGGAAATACACAAATAGTAAGAAGGTGGAATAAAACTCAAAATTAGTAGGTATTTAGAAATGAAAATCAAAATTATAGGGCTGGAGCAATAGCACAGCAGGTAAAGCATTTGTCTTGCATGTAGCTGACCTGGGTTTAATCCCAGGCATCTCAAACTGTCCCTTGAACCTGCCAGGAGTGATTTTAGTCCAGAGCCAATGGTAATCTTGAGTGCTACCAGCTGTCCCCCCCAAAAAACCCAAAATAATCAAAAGTACAATATGATAATATTTCATATACTGCAACTGAAAATTGGTAAGAATTTAGAGATAGTATAATATATGTACTTTGTGGTCAAAATTAAAATTATGTAACTGCTATGGAAAATAAAGTTGACAATTCTCCCCCAAAAGATAAGTGAAATTATTTTAGAGTTCAGGAATTCCATTTCTTGGTGTATAGCCCAGAGAAAATAGGAAAAAATTATATTTCTGTTTAATACTTTAATCCCTCTGCTAACAAGACCCTCACACTGTCTATCTAGGGCCATCCCCGAAAGGAGATGAGCCCCACTTGAGGTCATGAGGAAGATTATATAGAGAAAGGATAAACAGAGGCTCCTACTTTCTGATGGTTTTTAATATGATTGCCTATTGTCTAAGTTATTGTCTTCCTACTTCTTGCTCCCTTGTCATTCCCTGATATGCTACCTGGTATGGCTAGGTAGCTTGGGGCAGGTTCTATGGAAATAGGCTTGTGAAGACATAACATGTAGCTTACAACATGTGGCTTTTACAAAATGGCGTCCCTCCTTGTTCAGTTTCAGGTATCAACACTTCTCTTCTATGGACCCAAGTTAAATCTTTGACTCTCCTTGCCAGTCATCCTTGTCCCTACTTGCGGGCACTTACTGGGACCTTAGCACAAGCCTCTTACACAGGGAGGTTTTTCAGGGCATTATTGAACCACTATTTATACCAGGTGGCAGTCTTTCTGTTGCCTTTTCTGCTCCTGGGAACTAGCTTTTACATGCTGCAGTGTCTCATGGGTGACTCCTGACTTGTTAGTATAGAAACATTGTTCCCCAGAGCTTAGGTCGGCTAACATTCTAATCAGGCTTCACTTAATGGAAGAGTCAAACTTGTTCTCACCCACTGTCTCCAGCCAGGAGCGGGAGAATGACTCTGATGCAAGACTAATCTGGGTTTTCAAAAACAGTGACAAACATACAGGGAATCAGTTCCTTGATATGCACAAATCTATATCCCATTTAGCCTCGATGGGGATTATTTCCCCATACAACTATATTGACCTCTACAGTCTTATTGCAATAGTCCAGGTAAGGGGGAGGGGGTCTTGGTGGCCCCTCTAGTGAGGGGTAAGAGGCACATTCATAAGCCTTGTATTCTTGAAGGGTGGTTCTCTCCACAGTCCAGGGGTAGCCAGAGTTTTTTTTTTTTTTCTGAACCCTGCACTCATTATTATGTTTCTAAGTGCCCCTCCCCTTCAGTTATTGGATCATGAGGAAGTATTGGGTTATGGGACACACACTGGCAACTTAAGGCAGTTAAGCTGCTGACTCCCTCCTTTTTTGCCTTAACTGATGCTCCTCACTAGGAAGGTAGACTGGACGCATTCTCCTAAAGGCCCTACAGGTATTTGGGCTAGTCAGCTCAGGTTAACAGCACTCCTAAAACTTTGCCTGAGATCTCCAGACTTAGCATCAGGGTCCAGCCCCTTCTGTTCTGCCAGGTGGCTCCTGTGACACAGTGACATACTTATATCTTGCAGATAAAACCCCTCTCCCAACATTTTTGGGAACTCCATTCTGTATAAGCATAAAATGACAATGCTCCTGGGGCAACTTTTCTATCCCAGAATCCAAACCCATGGGTTGGTCTTCACTTCTTTTAACACTTTCACCTCAGTAGGAGCAGATTTTGTAGAGCATAACCAGAACCCCCCTGAACAAATAAAACCAAGTTAAAGTTTAGGGGAGCAATTCCCAGGGTGACAGTTTGAACCACAAACTTCCCATCCACTGTCTGGGTAAGAGGGTGCTCATTCATGCCAGCCATCCTGCAGTCACTGCAGTTAGGGCCACAGTCAGCAGGAGCACAAGGACTATCTGCTTTCTATTCTCATCCTCTGAGCTGAGTCACCTAGATCTACAAGGGTTCCTACTTATTCAGGCTGTGACTCCACCATAAAGAAAAAGGAGGTTCCTGGTTCTTCTTCAATCCTGCAAATTAAACAGCTATTGGGATTGAGAGAACAACATAAAACCCTTAACTCCAGTTGCTTTTTCTGCACTGGTTCAGACAGAGATGAAATTCCATACCTCGTGCTAATTCTTTTACCCTTAACATTAATTTTGGTCTTTTCCTTATACCACCCATCCTTGATAAATGTCAGTGTCTGGTTAATTCTTACTACTTGTCCCGACTTCTGGGATAGATAGGCATAGTGTAATTTCCAATTATCAATGGCCTTAGCTCATTGAATTCTAGTGGCCCTTCTTTTCCCTTTCCCCCCTGGAAGCTTTCCTGATGGCCTTCCTGCTCCACATTTTCCCTAGAGATTTCACTACCTTAGAAGTCATTAAAAGGAAGTGTTGCTGAAGGTCCATCTTCTGTAATTTCTTCTGGGTGGCAAAGGATTGTAGTCTCTCCCTAAAAGAGGTAAATTTCTCATGCTATCTTAAATGAGCAATTAACTGGTTTAGTTTTGCAGTTTCAACACCTGAAAAAGATCAGATCAGTTGGACAGGGGAATATTACTTAGACCAATAAGGCCCTGGAGCAGTAAATGGTATAACTCTGTCCTTGTTATCTGTAACAATAACACAGAAATTAAACAACAGAAACCAAAGCATCATAGCATTACACTTGTTCACTGAGCATTATTTTTGGCATCTGTGTGGTCACACTACAAATCCTCCCATTAATGTTCTTATAAAGAGACACATACCCTCTGAACTAAATACTCCAACTGAAAATGCTCTTACTTTCACTTTTCTATAATTAACAAGACTAGTGTGTATAACAAAATGTTGGTTATATTATATGACATTAATTTATTATTTCCAGGATTCACAAATATAAGATATGCAGACTATCAGGATATCTCAGATTTAGCTAAGTCTAGAAAGCATGACACATGAAATAATCACAAGTATGGCTCTTCCTTTTGCCTATACTCTAATTGCTTCTTTTAATTATATTTTTATTGCTTTCAATTTGAGTTTGGATATACTGTCAATATACTGTCAAATAATTTTGAACTAATAAAGGAGGGCACATTAAAGTCTTACCTCTCTAGTTGTCATTAGGTTTATGAAATAAGAACTCAGCACAGTGTCTGATAATAGTTCTATACGTTTGCATTATTCTGCTGTTAGAATTTTAAGGAAAAACTTTCAAATTGCTTGGACATTTTTATTTCCTGTCAGTATGACTTTAGTTTAGAATGTTCTATCTCCATAAAGTTGTATTGCTCTGGCACAAACATGAGCAAAACAATTGTCAGTTAACTTCCCTAAAAAGAGGAAAAATAATTTTTAATGAACTATTGGCCCCAAACAGGATAAATTTAAAGTATATAAAATTTAATCTAATGACATGGAAATGGGTAAATAAGAGTTTTATTGTTTTTCATGTTATAGTATAATAGTCAACAGTTTATCAAAATGTAAAATTAAAACATGCGCATTTTTTGAGGATCATAAAATGTAAGCAGCTCATATGCTGATGCATTCCCTGTATTTCCCAAACCCTATTTACCTTATTCAGTTATTAAACTACTCTGCCATTGCCTTTCTTTTGTTTCTTCAGCCCCTTTCCACATGTGCCTTCCTTTATGGGTTAATTCGTAGTTTGGTGGGAAACCCGAGGATCCAGGGCTACTTAGGGCTTATAGTGATAGAGATTAGGCCAGGAACAATTTGGCAGTGCTAGTGGTAAGTAGGCTCCACACCTGTAACTAGTTGTGCGATAGGGCTACAGAGATACAATTTCTGAAACTTGGGTGGCCCTGTACAGCTTGAGTTTGATCTAGAGGTTGAACTGTGATTAGCTATAATGCAGTCACACACTTTTAAAACCAATTCTATGCCTCTAGTTTTTGCTTTCTTTTTTTCTTACTGCAGCTCAGTCATTCATTCATCACTTTCTCCTTAACCTTCACTGATATTCAATTTCACTAGTTTGAAATAAATTGTCCATTAGGATCCTTTAGTCAAGAAAAGTTCTGCTAAATAATGTTGGCATAGTAAACTTAAACTTCAACATTCATTCTCCTTTACACACTCCAATTATAGAGTCTGTCTTCCAAAGACAAATAAATCTTGTAATTTCATGTGGCTTAGTCTCTATAAAGAATCATTTACAATAAAGCATGACCCAGCTGGCTAACGTCAGTTTTTGTGACATATTTCAAATTTACTATTTTCTATAAATATGAAGAAATTAAAGATCACAGAATAACTCTTCTCCAAATAATTTTGTTTATTCTTCTGTTTCTTCTGGTTTACATAAATTGGTTTGCATTTTCTATTTTTGAGCCTTCAAAATGATCTCTTCAAACTTTAGTTCTATTTGACTTTTCTTTATATATCACTCAATTTAATTGAATAATCTCTTCATCATTTCACACCAATATCATCCTGTTATTGGTCATCCTCTTTTTTCTTATATTTTTATTCTTTTCTAATTTTATATATCTAAGAATGAAAAAATCAAGTAAGCAAATTAATATTAGCTATTTTTTTTCTTTTGCCTTTTTGAGTCATACCCGGCTGCGCTCAGGGGTTACTCCTGGCTTCACGCTAAGAAATTGCTCCTCACAGACTCAGGGGACCATATGGGATACTGGGATTTGAACAACCATCCTTCTGCATGAAAGGGAAATGCCCTTCCTCCATGCTATTTCTCTGGTGGAAACATATAACTAGAGTGATTGTGAATTAAGTTAATATTTAACAAAAATTTTATTCCTAACAACTCAATTGCTTATTTATTTACTTATTCGCTGAACTGGTTGCTTCTAAAAAATGTGATATTTATATTTGTGTGTCTAGTCTACACCATATGACTGTAGTGATAGTATCATAGTAACTATCATAGTTATTAGTATAGTCACTAGTAGACAATAAAACTAGTAAACAATAAAATAAACTCTTAAATATAAAATCTGAGGTATGAACTTAATTTAATTGGTAATACTAGTTATAATATCTAAAAACTTTTCAAAATTGGTTGACTCTTAATCCCATCATATAGATTATTTGTGATATTAATTAGCTAGACTTGTTTTTTACCACTTAGCAATTCTTTTCATTTACTTTACTTTCTTTAAGACTCTGAGTTCTATTAGGTTCCAAAAAAAATTCTGCATGAAGAAGGCTGAAATTCTTTTAATATTAGCTACTGAAAAAGCTTGAAAATAAATAAGCATATAACATAGCTTGGTGAGTTCAGTACACAAACAGTTAATGTTACATGCTAAGACATAATATATTGATCAGTGCTAAGAAGCTATATATGTTGTAAAGTAGAAAAAAGTAAACTACTTGGGGAGAATATATATATACATATATATATAATTTATGTGTGTATGTGTGTGTCAACCAATGGTCTAAAACTTGACCCACTCTTGCTACTAAATAAACTCTTATTTAATTAAAGATTAAATTAATTTAGTAGCTTCATGGAGTAGATAATCTAATGCTGCCCAATATTGATAAAGACTGCAAAACAAAGGTAGTCAAGAGTTTGATGGGAGGAAAGAGAAGATAAATGGTACAAAAATGTTAACCTCCTAACTTGTATGCTCAAGTTCAACAGAAGCTCTCATAAAATGAAGAGCCCTATGATATATTTAATCTGCCAAAATTTTGATTGTAGGTTCTTGATCACAGTGGGAAACTAAAATTAGAAGAGACTGAAAGGGTTTTGATACAGAGGAACAATATAGTTTAAAACAAACGTACGGGAAAAAACAAATGCTAAAGCACAAAAAACATCCATTTTCCTAAGGCACTGGGTGGAGAATGTTTACTTAAATGAGCTTCTGGTGCTAAATATAATTTAATAGAAAAAAACATGACGGACTGTAAAGATATTTGAAAAAAAACAAAATATCAAACCTGACATCTCAGCCCAAAATAAATGTCTTTACTTTTCAGTTGAAGACCTATAAATAAACTTCTCTGAGCCAATTTTAATGCACTGAAACAGAGAAAATGCTGAGCTGTTTTATATTTCATCTTTCTTTTAAAAATCATTTCTAAAACAATTCATCTTTTTCTTAAATTACTTAGATCCTTTGGCTTATGAGAACATAATTTCATAAGTTTATATGAGAAACCACTTGAACATTAAGTCAGGTCTCAGAAAAAAATAACTATTTTAGTCAATTCAAATGAATTGAAACAGTTTAAATAGTTGCCTTTTCTGTTGGAACAAACTTTTACACCTTTATTTTTGGTTTACAAACGATAAATGGAAAATTATGTTGACAAAATATGATTTTTACTTCTCATTATGCTTAATATTTGATCACTCTTTATGGTTTTGGGGGCCAGATATGGTATTGAAGATCAAAGCCTAATTGGCCATATGAAAGACAAGGCATTTTACCAGGGCTTTATTTATGCCCTGTAGTCAACACTTTAAAGACAATAGCAACAGGGATGAAATATGTGAGATTTGTGGAATATACATTGCAAGATGAACTATTAACCATAATTTAAAACATTGCACTATAAAATATTATAATTTAAGAGTTATAGTAAAAAATTTTTGGGGGGGGGGAGGTTTGGCCACACCTGATAGCACTCAAGGGTTACTCCAGGCTCTGCACTCAGAAATCACTCCTTGTTTGCTCAGGGTACCATCTAGGATGCCTGGAATCAAACCCAGTTCATCTGGGGTTGGCTGAATGCAAGGCAAATGCATTACCACTGTGCTATTGCTCCACCCCTGGATCTCAGTAATTATAAAAAGTATTTTAAAGAGAAAGGACTTTCTCCCAGATTTAAACAAGATAAGTTAAATATAAACTATGCTTTAGATTTTGGATAGTGAAATCTGAATTCAGATTTCATATTACTAGATTGCATATTTTCTATTATGCTCCAAAGATAGCTCTCGAGATTTTGGACAAGATTATTGCAAGTTATTGCTAGATTTAATGTGAAATGTAAAAAAATGTAAAAAAAGAGAAAAGTTTACATTTAAATTTGCATAATTAAATAATCTGGTGACTAAACCAATACAACATATAGGGCCTATGATTTCAAATAGAATGCAATTAACATTTATTTGACTCAGAACTGTTGGGACTCTTTTAATTCCAAGACATGTCTCTGCAACCATTTTTTTCTTAAAACACAAATGTGTGCACATATCCTGCATTCTCAAACTTCTTTAATTTGCAGATGTTATTTCTTTTATCCAGGATGAGCCATTTCTCAAATTACTGTCTAGAAGTGACTTTCTCTGTGATGTTCCCTTGCCAGATGTCTCAAATACAACTATATGCTACATTAATTTTCCATAATGTTTTTATTGTCACTATTTTTATTATAACAAAACACATAAAATAGCATAAAATCGCCATTTGCAACAGTATTAAGTGCACAGTTGAGTGGCAATGAGCATACACACACTGTTGTCCATCTATCACCATCATCCATCACTCTGTCTTCCAAAACAAAAACTATACACATTAAAGAGTAACTTTACTCTCTCCTTTCCTAGACTTTAGAAATCACAATGTTACGTTACCTACTATAATTTCACTACTTTCAGTATGACATATAAATTACTCTTTTGTCATTGTTTTTTTTCACTAAGCATAATGTCCTCAAGATATATCTAATTTGAAGCTGTGGTACAAAGCCATTGTGACCAAAAAAGTATGGAATTGGAACAAACATTTCTAGACCAGTGTATCAGAATAGAAAATCAAGTGACAAACACCCAAAATGTAGTCAATTAATCTTTGAGAAAGGAGTCAAGAACATAAAATGAAAGAAAGACAGCCTCTTTAACAAATGTTGTTGGGAAAATTGGATCACCACATGTGAGAAATTAAAGATTAATCCATATCTCAAATCTTATAAAAAGTAAATTCAAAGTGGATGAATGACTATAAGATTAGACTTGAATCCATAAAGTTCATTGAGGAAAACAAAGGTAGCACAATTGAAGACTTAGACTTCAGAGAGGTCTTCAATTATAGAATGTCAAGGGCAAGAGTATGGAATCAACTCTGCATAAATGGGAATACATGAAACTAAAAAGTTTTTGTATGGCTAAACAAACACAGGATAAAATAAAAGACTGATAGCTGAGTGGGAGAAAATATTTGCACTCAAACATCAGATAAGGGGTTGATATATAGATTATACAAAATTGCACAAAGGCTAACTCCACAAAATCTAAAAACCCCACTAAAATGGGGACAAGAACAGGAGCTTCTCTGAAGAAGACCAACAGATGGCCAGTTGTATATGAAAAATTGCTCATCATCACTTATCCTTAAGGAAATCCAAATCATGACAATAATAATAATAATAATAATATATAATCTTACCAAGTGAAGATGGCACATATCAAAAATATTTGGAACAATTTGTGCTTACAGTAATGTGATATTACATTTATTCCTCAGGCTCTTATCCCTGAACACTTGTGAGACATGGGTCTGGAATCAGAGGATGGTCTGGAAAAAATTCATACACACATGTAAAGAATAAAGGCTTTTGAAGAGTTCCTCACATTACCTTCCATTCCTATTTGCCAGCCACCACTCCAAGTCGCTCCAAGGACATGAGGAAAATGAAAAAGAGTATATTCCTTTCCACCAAGCATTTTATCTGAGGGAAAACATCACACCTGGAAGGTGAGATCATCTGGTTTCATAGCAATACAAGGTCCTACATTCAAAGATAATTCCATCCAAGGAGTAATAAATGTATACTGATAGGTAGAAACATACAAATCCCATAATCCTACATCTACCTCGTACTTTACTTTATAGAAAAGGGGCATAAATAAGAGATAACTTAAGGTAATATACTTCCAAGGGAAAGGGAGCTACTAAGAGGAAGATGAATGACTTTAAAAATATAGAAAATGATAGCAAAATTTTTTGCATAGGTGCAGCTAAAGCTGGAAAATAGGAAGCAAAAACTTTTTGCTTTGTTTTTGGGTCACAATCAGCGGCATTCAGGGGTTATTCCTGGTTCTGTGCTCAGAAATCGCTCCTGGCAGGTACGGGGGACCATATGGGATGCCGGGATTCGAACCACCGGCTGTCCTGGATCGACTGCATACAAGGCAAACACCCTACTGCTATACTACCACTCCAGCCACAGAAAGCAAAAGCTTTGTCCTAAAACCACATTATGTCCCAATTCATCAACTATGGGCTTCCAGCACATTAATTTGTCTAATTTCTAGGCCTTTCTTCAATGTACCTAGAAGGGTTCCACTCCAGGTACCCCCTCCAAAACATTCTTTGCAGTTAGGTTACAGTCCTTGAAGATGCTGGTGAAGTACTTAACGACGTTTTGATGTTCTGAGGCATCTCTTGGTTACATCTCACCATTTTGCAGTGAGGCAGCTCATTCTAGATGCCCTTCAAGTTTTAAAGCCAGGCCACCTTCATGGTTTTCTTATTATGTCAGGAATGCCCAGGAGAGGCTAAGGTAAAGATGTTAAGGTTGAGTTCATTGAGCCAGAAAATGGCTCTAAATTTCTCATCATTTGTAGTCGTGTTCTGTACAAGGAAGACATTCCCTCCATAACATTCTCTAGGCTGAGAACAATTAAAACCTAAGTCAAATCACTATGGCAACTGTTCAGAGTGGAGGGCCCAAATAATGAGTTCTCATCCCTAATGGATAACTTCTTTTAAAATCTAATATTTTCCTATTTTAATGTGCCCATGCAAAAAGAATTGTGCCACGGAACACTATTGGGGCCTAAAGGGAAAAAATAATAACACACCAAACTATTATGATGACCTAATTATACAAGCAAAAAAAAAAAACCAACTCCAAAGATACTAAGTTCTAAACAATTTTTACTATATAATCTAAATAAAAAGGAGAAATCTATAATTACTTAGTAAAATATAGAATAAAAATACACATGTTAAAATACACTTAAACAAAATACAGAGAAAACATACATATTTCTTTAAAATACAATGAAAACATACATGCCCCTTCCACATGTTAAAATAGTGACTTAAGAGTAAATAAATTCTGGCTCATAATTTCAATCAGTAACAAAGTCTTGTGGGGGCCTGAGAAACTGGTTGGCAGTAGTCACAGTTCTAGAGATGATTTAAAGCTAAGAATCTTTTTCCCAAGCTGACACCAGTCACAGTCTTAAGATGGAGAGAAGTGATAAAAAAGGCAATTTGCGGGATCCTATCAGCAATTTTGATGACTGTGGGGATGCTTCATGGCCCAAATGAGTCATCCAAGTGACTCTGACAGCAACTGCAAACAGAGTGATGATATCTTGCAGGACAAACCACTGAAGAAACCATGAGCATTTTATATCTGTGATGTTGTCCTTTCCCCCATTCTTCAATCAGGGGGTGTTTCGAAGTGGTGATATAATCTTTTTCCCATGATGGAAACAGTAGTCAAGGTGGAGGTGAGGAATCTGAAGATGAAAAGTTAATGAAGAAAATATAAATAGAATGAAAGACTGAGATACTACATAAACAGACATTATAAACAAAGCCAAACAGCAATGAAGGAAACATCTCAGCACTACTGGAATTAAACACAGAAGTCATCACCACACTCACACTCAACACACACAAAAACAGACAAAACAATGGATATAAAGCTTACACCTGAGAAATTGGCCCAGGTGAAACGGGTCAAGCACTTTTAAGTTTAGAGCCAGAATGTCTGGAGAAAAACTTTGCCAGCTTCTAGAAGTAGTTGATACAGATGGAGTGGAACTTTGCTGAAAATAAAAGCTTCAAGGTTTAGATTAATCACAGAATATCTCTAAAACAATCATAAATTTGAAGTTTATTAAGTAAAATGGGGGCCAGAGCAATAGCACAGCAGTAGGGTGTTTGCCTTGAACAAAGCCGATCTAGGATAGATGTTGGTTCAATCCCCCGGTGTCCCCTATGTTCCCCTGAGCCAGAAACGATTTTTGAGTGTATAGTCAGGAGTAACCCCTGAGTATCACAGGGTCTGGCCCAAAAAAGCAAAAGAAAAAAATTAAGTAAAATGGGTAATGAACACATTAAAAAGGGCCTGCACCTCAAAGTATAGTATCATCTGCTTCTAATAACAGGTTCCTTTCTAGAAAGCACTAAAAACAAAGTCACTTGATATAAAAAGCACTCAATTACTTAGTTTAGTTTAAACAGCTGTATCTGTTGTACTTGTTGCTTATAATCCCTTTGTGGTATAAAAAAGAATATAAGCCACTGAATATTTCACAGACTTTTTTGGAGATTTTAGAAACTTCTTAATCATGAACTTTATTTTCTTGTATCCTCTTTTCTTGAAGCAGGGTTTTTTTGTTTGTTTGTTTTGTTTTTTGGTTTTTGGTTTTTGGGTCACACCCGGCAATGCTCAGGGGTTACTCCTGGCTCCATGCTCAAAAATTGCTCCTGGCAGGCACGGGGGACCATATGGGGCACTGGGATTCGAACCGATGACCTTTTGCCTTACCTCCATGCTATCTCCCGGGCCCTGAAGTAGGGTTTTGTAGTTTTCTTTGTATAGGTCCTTCACCTCTTCAGTTAATTTGACTCCAAGGTATTTGAGTTTGTGTGGCACTAATGTGAATGGGATTTTTTAATGTTCTTTTCTTCTCTATCATTATTGATGTATAAGAAAGTCATTGATTTATGCATATTAATTTTGTTAGCCTGCCACTTTGCTATATAAACCTATTGTTTCTAGAAGCTTTTTCATAGACTCTTTAGGGTTTTTGAGATATAGTATCATGACATCTGCAAACAGTGAGAGCTTGACTTCTTCCTTTACTATATGGATACCCTTGATATCTTGGATTGGTAGGATTGATATAATTAAAATGGCAACACTCCCTAAAATGCTGTACATATCTAATGTATTTCCTCTAAGAATACCCATGACATTCTTTAAAGAAGTGGAAAGACTCCTGAAATTCATAGGGAACAACACACACCCATGAATAGCTAGGCAGGGGTCCTCAAACTTTTTAAACAGGGGCCCAGTTCACTGTTCCTCAGACCATTGGAGGGCCAGACTATAGTAAAAACAAAAATTACGAACAAATTCCCATGCATACTGCATATATCTTATTTTGATGTGAAGAAACAAAACAGGAACAAATACAATATGTGGCCCATGGGACGTAGTTTGAGGACCACTGAGCTAGAGCAACCATTGGGAAAAGGAATACGGGAGGCAAAACTTTCTCCAACTTTAAATTGCATTGCAAAGCTATAATCATTAAAGCATAATGGTATTGTAACAGACAAACCCTCAGATCAATGGAATAGACTTGAGTCTTCAAAGAATGCTCCCCCCAAATAAAACCAATTAATCTTTAATAAAGGGGCAAGAAATGCAAAATGGAGCAAGAAAGGCCTCTTCCACAAATGGTTTTGGAACAATTCTTCAGCCACTTGCAAAAAGTGAACTAAGATCTCCATCTAACACCCTATACAAAGGTAAAATGCAAATTGATTAAAGACTTTGTTATCAGGTCAGAACTATAAGGTATATAGAACAACATGTAGGTAAAACACTCCAAGACATTGAGACTAAAGGCATCTTTAAGGAGGAAACAGCACTCTCCAAACAAATGGAATCATAGATAAACATATATGACTATTTTAAGCTGAGAAGCTCTTCACCTCAAAGGAAATAATGCCTAGGATACAAAAGCCATCCACAGAATGAGGGAAGCTGTTTACCCAATCTGTGCTGGTGGGAATGTGGAAAGAAAAGAACTCTCATTCACTGATAGTGGTTATGCCATCTATTCCAATCCTTGTGTAAAACAAAATAAAGATCCCTCAAAAAACCGGAAATTGGGGCCGGGCGTTGGCGCTGGAGGTAAGTAAGGTGCCTGCCTTACCGCGCTAGCCTTGGACGGACCGCGGTTCGATTCCCCCGTGCCCCATATGGTCCCCCAGACCAGGGACGACTTCTGAGCGCATAGCCAGGAGTAACCCCTGAGCATCACTGGGTGTGGCCCAAAAACCAAAAAAAAAAAAAAAACCCGGAAATTGAGCTCCCATATGATCCAGCTATAATACTCCTAGGGATATATACCCTAGGAACACAAAAATACAATTCAAAAATCCCTTC
Source organism: Crocidura indochinensis (assembly GCA_004027635.1). NCBI lineage: Eukaryota > Metazoa > Chordata > Mammalia > Eulipotyphla > Soricidae > Crocidura > Crocidura indochinensis. The sequence continues at coordinate 26,780 of PVKC010002020.1, read as the reverse complement.
CTCACACCTATATTCATTGCAGTGCTATTTACAATAGCTAGGTTCTGGAAACAACTCAGATGCCTTTCAACAGATGAATGGCTAAAGAAACTGTGCTATATATACACAATGGAATATTATGCAGCCATTAGGAGAGATGAAGTCATGAAATTTTCCTATACATGGGTGTACATGAATCTATTATTCTGAGTGAAATAAATCAGAGGGAGAGAGGCACAGAATAGTCTCACTCATCTATGGGTTTTAAGAAAAAAAAAGACATTATTAAATTAATCCCCAGATATGAGGAGTGGAAAGACTGGCTCATGATATAAAGCTCTCCACAAAGAGTGGTGAGTGCAGTTAGAGAACTATCATAACAATGTCAATGAGTGAGGCTAGTAGAAAGCCTGTTTCAAATACAGGTGGGGTGGAGGTCTGGAATCAGATGACAGTCTAAAAATAATTCACAAACATGTAAAGAGAAAAGGCTTCAAAAGAGTTCCCCACATTATCCTTCACTCCTACTTACCGGCCACCACCATTCCAACCTGCTCCTAGGAAATCTGGACAACAAAAGGAAGCTTATTCCTTTCCTACCAAGCATTTTATCTTAGAGAAAATGTCACATCCGGAAGGTGGGACTATCCAATTTCCACACCAATCCAAGGTGCTAGATAATTCCATCCAATGAATAACAATGCACATATTGGGGGTAGACAAATCCTGTAATCCCACAATGTGGTGAGAAATGTCTACCACTGCCTATTCCAACCATTATAGAAAACATATAGAAAATTCTCAATACAAACTCTTATAAACTCGAATTAAACTGTGGTATGATCTAACAGTTCACTTTTTGGTATTTATCCCAAGATAGAAAATCATTCATCCAAAGGATATATGCACCCCACTATTCACTACAGCACTAAGTACAATAGCTATAAGTTGGAATCAACGTGGATATTCAATAGCATATGCATGGATCATGAAGATATTGTACATATACTAATTGGAATAGTACTTAGTTTTAAGGAATGGTGCATTTATACAATTTGCTGCAGCATGGATGGAGTTGGAAGATATGTTAAATGAAGTAAGTCAGAAGAGAGACGATAAATACAGAACATTACCACTTATATGTGATATTTATAATAACTGCATGAAGGAATGCAATGGTTTGATTGGGAGTTTTCTTTTTTCTTTATATGTATATTTTATTTAAACACCTTGATTACATACATGATTGTGTTAGGGATCCAGTCATGTAAAGAAAACCACCCATCACCAGTGCAACATTCCCATCAACAATGTCCTAAATCTCCCTCCTCCTCACCCAACCCCCGCCTGTAATCTAGACAGGTTTTCCATTTCCCTCATACATTCTCATTATTAGGACAGTTGAGAATGTAGTTATATCTCTAACTATACTCATCATCTTCGTGGTGAGCTTCATGAGGTGAGCTAGAACTTCCAGCTCTTTTTCTTTTGTGTCTGAAAATTATTATTGCAAGAATGTCTCTCATTTTTCTTAAAACCCATAGATGAGTGAGACCACTCTGCGTTTTTCTTTCTCTCTCTGACTTATTTCACTCAGCATAATAAATTCATGTACATCCATGTATAGGAAAATTTCATGACTTCATCTTTCATGACAGCTGCATAGTATTCCATTGTGTATATGTGCCACTGTTTCTTTAGCCATTCATCTGTTGAAGGGAATCTTGGTTGTTTCCAGAGCCTTGCTATGATAAATAGTGCTGGAATGAATGTAGGTGTAAGGAAGGGATTTTTGTATTGTATTATTGTGTTCCTGGGGTATATTCCTAGAAGTGATATAGCTGGATCGTATGGTTGCTCAATTTCCAGTTTTTGGAGGAACCTCCACATCACTTTCCATAAAGGTTGAACTGCACAGCATTCCCACCAGCAGTGGATAAGAATTCTATTCTCTCCACATTCCTGTAAACACTGTTTGTTCTCATTCTTTGTGATGTGTGCCATTCTCTGTGGTGTGAATGGTACCTCATAGTTGTTTTGATTTGCATCTCCCTGATGAATAGTGATGGGGAACATTTTTTCATGTGTCTTTTGGCCATTTGTATTTCTTCTTTGTCAAAGTGTCTGTCCATTTCTTCTCCCATTTTTAGATTTTTTTCTTGTAAAGTTCTGTCAGTGCCTTGTGTATTTTGGAGATTAGCCCCTTATCTGATGGGTATTGGGTGAATAGTTTCTCCCACTCAGTGGGTGGCTCTTGTATCCTGGGCGCTATTTCCTTTGAGATGCAGAAGCTTCTCAGCTTAATATATTCCAATATGTTAATATCTGCTTTCACCTGCTTGGAGAGTGCATTTTCCACCCTGAATATGCCTGTAGTCTCAATATCCTGGAATGTTTTGCCTACGTGTTGTTCTATGTATTTTATGATTTCACGTCTGATATCAAGGTCTTTCATCCATTTGGATTTTATCTTTGTACATGATGTTAACTGGGGGTCTAAGTTCAATTTTTTTGCAAGTGGCTAGCCAGTGTGCCAACACCACTTGTTGAAGAGACTTTCTTTGTTCCATTTAGGATTTCTTGCTCCTTTATCAAAAATTAGGTGGCTGTATGTCTGAGAAAAATTTCTGAGTATTCAAGCCTTTTCCACTGATCTGAGGGTCTGTCCATGTTCCAATACCATACTGTTTTTGATAACTAATGCTTTGTAGTAAAGCTTAAAATTGGGGAAAGTAATTCCTCCCATATTCTTTTTCTCAATGATTGCTTTCGCTATTCTAGGGTTTCTATTCTAGGGTATTCTAGGGTTTATTGTTCCAAATAAATTTCAAAAGTGCAAGATCCACATTTTTTTAAGAATGCATGGGGATATTTAGAGGGATCGCATTAAATCTGTATAATGCCTTGGGTAGTATTGTCATTTTGATGAAGTTAAACCTGCCAATCCATGAGCAGGGTATATGTTTCCATTTCCACGTATCCTCTCTTATTTCCTGGAGCAGAGTTTTATAGTTTTCTTTGTATAGGTCCTTCACATTTTTAGTCAAGTTGATTCCAAGATATTTGAGTTTGTGTTGCACTATTGTGAATGGGATCGTTTTCTTAATGTCCATTTCTTCCTGATTACTATTGGTGTATAGAAAGGCCATTGATTTTTGTGTGTTAATTTTGTAGCCTGCCACCTTGCGATATGAGTCTATTGTTTCTAGATGCTTTTTGGTAGAGTCTTTAGGATTTTCTAAGTAGAGTATCATGTCATCTGCAAAAAGCGAGAGGTTGACTTCTTCCTTTCCTATCTGGATTCCCTTGATATTTTCTCTTGCTTAATCACTATAGCGAGTACTTCCAGTGCTATGTTGAATAGGAGTGGTGAGAGAGGACAGTCTTGTCTTGTGCCAGAATTTAGAGGGAAGGCTTTTAGTTTTTCTCCATTGAGGATAATATTTGCCACTGGCTTGTGGTAGATGGCGTTAACTATATTGAGAAAGGTTCCTTCCATTCCCATTTTGCTGAGAGTTTTGATCAAGAATGGGTGTTGAACCATATGAAATGCTTTTTCTGCATCTATTGATATGATCATGTGATTTTTAATTTTCTTGTTGTTGATGTTGTGTATTATGTTGATAGATTTACGGATGTTATACCATCCTTGCTTTCCTGGGATGAAACCTACTTGATAGTAGTGGAAGATCTTCTTAATGAGGCATTGTATTCTATTTGCCAGGATTTTGTTGAGGATTTTTGCATCAGCATTCATCAGCGATATTGGTCTGTAATTTTCTTTTTTTGTTACATCTCTGTCTGGTTTAGGTATCAAGATGATGTTGGCTTCATAGAAGGTATTTGGAAGTATTTCCGTTTTTTCGATTTCATGAAAGAGTCTTACCAGGATTGGTAGTAGTTCCTCCTGGAAAGTTTGAAAGAATTCATTAGTGAATCCATCTGGGCCTGGGCTTTTGTTTTTGGGCAGACATTTGATTACCGTTTTAATTTCATCCATAGTGACGGGGGTGTTTAGATATGCTACATCCTCTTCCTTCTACCGTGGAAGATTATAAGAGTCCAAGAATTTATCCATTTCTTCCAGGTTCTCATTTTTATTGGCGTAGAGTAGTTTCTGACTACCCTTTGAATGTCTGCCATATCAGTCGTAATCTCTTCTTTTTCATTCCTAATACAAGTTATCAAGTTTCTCTCTCTCTCTTTCTTTGTTAGTTTTGCCTGTGGTCTATCAATCTTGTTTATTTTTTCAAAGAACCAACTTCTCCTTTCGTTTATCTTTCGGATTGTTTTTTGGGTTTCCACTTCATTGATTTCTGCTCTCAGCTTTGTTATTTCCTTCTGTCTCCCTATTTTTGGTTCCTGTTGTTGAGGACTTTCTAGTTCTATGAGCTGCGTCATTAAGCTACTCAGGTAAGCCCCTTCTTTCTTCCTGACGTGTGCTTGCAAAGTTATAAATATTCCTCTCAATACTGCTTTTGCTGTGTCCTATAAGTTCTGATAGTTTGTGACTTCATTATCATTTGTTTCCAGGAACCTTTTGATTTTCTTTTTGATTTCATCTCGGACCTACTTGTTAATAAGTATGACGCTGTTTAACTTCTAGGTGTTAAAGTTTTTCTCCTTTGTTCCTTTGGAATTCACAAATAATTTCAGAGCCTTGTGGTCAGCAACATAAGCCTGCAAAATTTCTATCCTCTTGATATTATGAAGATATGTTCTATGTGCCAGCATGTAGTCTATCCTGGAGAATGTCCCATGTACATTGGAGAAGAATATGTAGTGTCATATATATATACATACATAAATATGTTTCATATGTAAACATTTCTAATCTTATCATGATCTGGAATTGTTATGTATAAACATTTCTGTTCCTACCCTGATCAGTGTTGGATCCTATCCTAGAGTGTAAGCTGGCAGAATTGTTGTGTATGTAAACATTTCTTGGGGTTAGTATGTTACTGACCCTATCCTGATCGGTGTCTGTGCCCTACCCTAGGGTGTGACCTGACATTCTGCCCCTACCCTAGGGTGGTACCTGATTCTGAAGTATAAGACAAGAGTCTGTGGAAGGCAAGGGGCTTTTTTGTTGAAATTGATGCTGAGACTTCGGACCTCAGTTCTTTCCACCGAATAAAGCTGATATTTCCACAAGTCTGACTCTCTGTGAGCTGTTTACCCACCGATTCACCTCAGAACCGCTGGTTACTGGGTGGTAGACCCGTTCTCTGAGCTGGAGGGGAGAGAACTCATCCTCCCTACCTCCATCAGCGAACCTCTCCTGGGAATGGATTTCTACATATATATATGTATGTATATATATGTATGTATATATGTATATATATGTATGTATATATATGTATATATGTATATATGTATATGTATATATATGTATATATGTATGTATATATGTATATATATACATATATATATATCTCCACTAGGACTCTTTCTTCCTTTTTTTTCCTCAGGTCCCGTATATTCTTGTTAGGGTTCAGTCTGGTTGACCTATCCATTGATGACAAGCCGTGTTGAGTTCTCCCACAATTATTGTTTTGCTGTTGATGTTATTTTTCAGTTTTGTCATCAATTGTATTAAATATTTTGCTGGACCCTCATTCGGTGCATATATGTTTAGAAGAGTGATTTCTTCCTGCTCTACATACCCCTTGATTAATATTAAATGTCCATCTTGTCCCTTACAACCTTCCTGAGTATAAAGTTTGCATTATCTGATATTCGTATGACCACTTCAGGTTTTTATGGGTGTTGTTTGCTTGGATAATTTTCCTCCAGCCTTTTATTTTGAGTCTATGTTTGTCTGACTATTCAGGTGCATTTCATGTAGACAGCAGAAAGTTGGATTGAGTTTTTTGATCCATTTAGCCACACTGTTTCTCTGGTGCATTTAGTCCATTGACATTGAGAGAAAGAATTGTCCTGGGATTTGATGCCATCTTTATATCGAAATTTGGTGTGTCTTTTGGTTAGTCTTGTCTTAAATTAGGTCTTTCAGTTTTTCTCTTAAGAGTGGGTTTGATTCTGTAAAGTTTCTGTGCTGTTTTTTGTCTGTGAAACTATGTATTTTTCCGTCAAACTGGAAAGTGAGTTTTTCTGGGTACAGTATTCTAGGTGAAGGATTCATTTCATTCAGTCTTGCCAAAATATCCTACCACTGCTTTCTGTTCTTGAGTGTTTCTGGTGACAGGTCTGCTGTAAATCTCAAGGATGTTCCCTTGAATGTAATTTTCTTTTTTGATCTTGCTGTTTGCAGAAATATCTCTCTATCTGTGGGATTCGTCATTGTGTCTGGGATGTCTCTTGGGATATTTTTTCTGGGGTTTCTTTTGGTTGGTACTCTTTGGGCATGCAGGATTTGATCACATATATTCTTTTGCTCTGGAAGTTTCTCTTTAATGATGTTCTTGACCATTGATTCTTCCTGGAAATTTTCTTCCTGTGTCTTTGGGACTCCAATGATTCTTAAGTTGTTTCTGTTGAGCTTATCATAGACTTCTATTTTCATCTGTTCTCATTCTTCGACTATTTTTTCCACTCTCTGTTCATTTGTTTTAATTTTTTTTTCCAATCTCTCCCGCTGTATGGAGTTGTTATTTACCTCATCTTCCACAGCACCAATTCTAATCTCAGCTTCTTCTACCCTGGTGTTGAGATTATTCATTTTGTCATTCAATTCATTTACTGAGTTTTTCAGGCCTGTTAGTTTACATGTTATTTCAGTTTTGAGTTTTGTGATTTCTGTCTTCATATTTTCTTGGTTCTTATTAGTTTTCTGTTCAACTCGGTCTATGGTTTCTTTGTTATTTCAGCATCTTCCTTATTGCATTTCTAAAGTCCTTATCTGAGGGATTGATTAGTTGGTTGGTCATTATCTGGTCATCAGAAATGTCATTTTCGTTCTCTATATCTAATGCTGGTCTGCGTTGTTTTCCCATTGTCACACTTGTATTGTGTGTTTTTCTATGTGTTGAGGTGGTATTCATTGGTTAATTGATGTATGAAGCCACACTCTTCTGATTCCGCCCTTTCTGGGTGTGTTGATTTGCTTACAATGGAGTGGAGTCCTCTGTGGATGAGGCCTCACACAGGATCAAATCTCAGGCCCAAGCACGCAGGAGAGAAGACAGTCCAGAGAGAAAGAAGACAGTGATCCAGCACAGTTCTTAGTGTGATTCTTTTTTCTTCTTGTTGTGATGATGCTCTTTACTTAGAAAGAGTGCACGGCCACGTAGCAAAGAGGATCCAAAGTGCTCTTCTGTAGCTTCTTTTCGACCTACTCCCAAGAGTTTCGGGCAACAGGAGAGGAGAGAGAAATACATGGACAGGACTCACAGTTATTTTTCACAGTCAGGCCAAACTGGGCAGGCATAGTTTCACAGAAATTCCCAGCCTGATGTCACAAACAGGGGATCTGGCGTTTGCAAGGTACTGTTCCTTGCCAGTTTTCACGTTAAGCTGTTCTATATATCTTATGGTTTCGGATCTGATATCGAGGTCTTTCATCATTTGGATTTTACCTTTGTACATGATGTTAGCTGTGGGTCTAAGTCAATTTTTTGCAAGTGGCTAGCCAGTTGTGCCACACCACTTGTTGAAGAGGCTTTCTTTGCTCCATTTAGGATTTCTTGCTCCTTTATCAAAAATTAGGTGATTGTATATCTGGGGAACATTCTCTCGGTATTCAAGCCTATTCCACTGATCTGAGGGCCTGTCTTTATTCCTATACAATACTGTTTTGATAACTATTGCTTTGTAGTAAAGTGTAAATTGGGGAAAGTAATTCCTCCTATATTCTTTTTCCCAATGATTGCTTTAGCTATTATAGGGTGTTTATTGTTCCAAATGAATTCAAAAGTGCCTGATCCACTTCTTTTAAGAATGTCACGGGTATCTTTAGAGGGATCACATTAAATCTATATAATGTCTTGGGGAATATTGCCATTTTGATGATGTTAATCCTGCCCATCCATGAGCAGGGTATTTGTTTCCATTTCCGCATTTCCTCTCTTATTTCTTGGAGCAGAGTTTTATAGTTTTCTTTGTATAGGTCCTTCACATTTTTAGTCAAGTTGATTCCAAGATATTTGAGTTTGTGTTGCACTATTGTAAATGGGTTGCCTTCTTAATGTCCATTTCTTCCTTATTACTATTGGTGTTTAGAAAGGCCATTGATTTTTGTGTGTTACTTTTGTAGCCTGCCACCTTGCGATTTGAGTCTATTGTTTCTAGAAGCTTTTTGGTAGAGACTTTAGGATTTTCTAAGTAGAGTATCATGTCATCTGCAAACAGTGAGAGCTTGACTTCTTCCTTTCCTATCTGGATTCCCTTGATATCTTTTTCTTGCCTAATAGCTTGTGGTAGATGGCCTTAACTATATTGAGAAAGATTCCTTCCATTCTATTTTGCTGAGAAATTTCATCAAGAATGGGTGTTGGACCTTATCAAATGCTTTCTCTGCATCTATTGATATGATCATGTGATTTTTAATTTTCTTGTTGTTGATATTGGGTATTATGTTGATATATTTACAGATGTTAAACCAGCCTTACATGCCTGGTATGAAACCTAATTGATCGTAGTGGATAATCTTCTTAATGAGGCATTGAATCCTACTCTCCAGTATTTTGTTCAGGATCGTTGCATCGGCATTCATCAGCAATATTGGTCTGTAATTTTCTTTTTTCATAGCATCTCTGTCTGGTTTGGGTATCAAGGTGATAGTGGCTTCATAAAAGGTATTTGGAAGTGTTTCCGTTTTTTCGATTTCATGAAAGAGTCTTGCCAGAATTTGGTAGTAGTTCCTCTTGGAAAGTTTGAAAGAATTTATTAGTGAATCCATCTGGGCTTGGGCTTTTGTTTTAGGGCAGACATTTGATTACCGTTTTAATTTCATCCATAGTGATGGGGGTGTTTAGATATGCTACATCCTCTTCCTTCAACCATGGAAGATTATAAGAGTCCAAGATTTATCCATTTCTTCCAGATTCTCATTTTTAGTGGCGTAGAGCTTCTCAAAGTAGTTTCTGATTACCCTTTGAATGTCTGCCATATCAGTAGTAATCTCTTCTTTTTCATTCCTAATACAAGTTATCAAGTTTCTCTCTCTCTCTCTCTCTCTCTCTCTCTCTTTGTTAGTTTTGCCAGTGGTCTATCAATCTTGTTTATTTTTTCAAAGAACCAACTTCTGCTTTCGTTGATCATTTGGATTGTTTTTTGAGTTTCCACTTTGTTGATTTCTGCTCTGAGCTTTGTCACTCAATCTAGAAGACCTGGGGAGAGGGTGGAGGATATGGGAGGCAGAATGGGATCGTAGGTGGAGGGAGGACAACTCGGTGATGGGAATTCCCCTGATTCAATGTTTATATGTAACTGGAACAATACTGTGAATGACATGTAAACCACTATGATTATAATAAAAAAAAGGAATAGAAAAAAATACTTAAAAATTGTCTCTTGGGGCCCGGGAGATAGCATGGAGGTAAGGCGTTTGCCTTTCATGCAAAAGGTCATCGATTTGAATCCCGGTGCCCCATATGGTCTCCCGTGCCTGTCAGGAGCAATTTCTGAGCATGGAGCCAGGAGTAACCCCTGAGCACTGCCGGGTGTGACCCAAAAACCAAAAAAAAAAAAAAAAGTCTCTTGTTTTCATGTTAGCCTTTTTTGTGCTTAAAATAAAAATAAATGAAATAAAATAGTTATTTTTATATGTTTCTAGCATCCATACCACTCTTGAATATTTATAAAAATATATCATTTTAGGAGAGAAGAAGTGATTTTAAAAATTTATCTATTTTATGCAAAAACAGAACATATAGACATTTTAAGCGCTGATGTCTGTGGGTACCATAAATTATAAAACTTTTCTTTAGATTATATAAAAGGAAGGCAGTGAGACATGCCTCAGTAGTTGTAGGTACAGGACATGTCAGAGTGTAGATTTAGCTTAACTATTCAAACACATTTTATGATGGTTGTTATTGGATCAGCAAATACCATCTTGACAGTATTGATGGACTCTGCTGAATTATTCCTTCTCACTACAAAGACAGTGAAACTTGCTTTTATTATTGAAGTTATTCCAAGCATTGCACTTTAGAGGGACAGGCCACAGAGTAGTGTGAGTTCAGAGGGAATAAGAAGTATGTGTGGGAACAAGTACTAAGACAGGGAAATGGTGTGTAATTATGGATTAGCCTGGATTCAATGATGCAAGTGTCTCAGAGAAAAAGAATGTAGCTACAAGTCAAATAATTAAATTTGATGCATTTATAGCTTTTGCATTTTTATATTTAACTTATTTATTTATAAAAATTGGAAGATGAGATGAGTAACCTTATATGTGTATATGCTTGCTGCTAAGAATGAAAAAGATGACTTTACTTATTGTGAGGAAAATAATCAGTATTTCGTGCAGTCAGTACCTGAAATTTTTTTAAGTGGTTCCTACTTTCTTGTCATCCATGATATATTTATCTCTTGTAGAACCTAGAGCTTGATTTATTTTCCCTATTGCACAAATGTTGTGCCAGGATATGCATAGATTTTATTCCAATAAATTCACAAATATCATAAAAAAAGCAAAAGAGACCCAATAAACACACCAAAGTTCTACTAAAAGATGACACCACGACAATCTTCTCTTTCAACATCAATGGACTAAATGCAGCAAGTAAAAGACACTGAGTGAAAAATAAATCAAAAGTTTGAATCTAACATTTTTCTGCATTTAAGCAAACACACCTGATTGATCAGAGCAAACATAGACTAAAAGTTAAAGTTTAAAGAACGATCATTAAGTAAACAAAATGCTTAAAAGGACTCGAGTGGCAATACTATATGTAAGATGACACAACTTTTATACGTCAAAAGGTTGAACGTTGCACTGGTGATGGGTGGTGTTCTTTACATGATTGAAACCCAAACACAATTATGTGTGTAATCGAGGTGTTTAAATAAAATAAAAATAAAAAAAGAAGATAAGGTACATACTTTCCCAAATTACATGTTTCCTCAAGTAAAAAAAAAGGTTATAAAAGATAGAGATTGAATTTTTTTTTTACTAATTAAGGGGTATATACAACAAGAAGAAATCACTGTTGTAAACATATATGCACTCAACCAGGGTCCAGAAAAATACTTAAAGCTACTGCTGATAAACTCCAAGAAAGACATCAGCAGCAACACATAATAGAGCAAGAATGCAACACCACTATTCCACTGCTTGATAGGTCAAACAAGCTAAGAATTAACAAATATAAACTAGCTATGAAGAACAAAATAGAAGATAGAGGCTTAGTAGATAGATACAAAGAAAGTGAGCACTTCATCTCTAGAAAACTGGATACACAAAATTCTCCAATGCACATTTGACATTCTCCAAAATAGACCAAATCTAGGCCATTAAAACACTCCATAAAATTAAGAGGAGAGAAATTGTTTTTTGCTATTTTTTGATACCAGAATGAATTGAGAATAGAGGTAAATAATAAGAAGACATGGAGAAATAACTTTAAAGGCTTGATATTAAACAGTTCACTGTTGAATAAACAGTGGGTCAGAGAAATAAAACAAAGAGGAAATTAAAAGATTTCTGGATACAAATGATAACGAAGACATGTATTATCAGAATCTGTGAGACACAGATAAAATGGTATTAATATGGAAATTTATCACTTTATGAGAATTTATCAGGAAGGAATAAAAGTCCTACACAAATAACTTAATGACACAGTATAAGAAATTGGAAAGAGTCACAAGTGATTTGAAAATAAGCAGGCAAAAGGAAATAATAAAACCTAAAACAAATTAATGAACAACCCAAAATATTTATAAAAGCAAGAGTTGTGGGTTTTTTTTAAATAAGCAATATTTATAAACCATTAGCAAGACTTACAAAGAAAGAGAGAGAAACTTAATACGCCCAATGGGAAATGAAAGGGGGGGTTGCTACAGACATTAAAGACTCAAAGGATAATCAAAGACTACTTTGAGAGTCTTAGTGACACGAAGTAAGAGAACTTAAAAGAAATGGATAAAAATATTTGGACAGCGACAACCTTCCAAATTTGAATCAAAATGATCTGGGACACCTGTATAGACCTACAACTATAGAGAAAATTGAAAATGTAATTAAAAATCTTCCCAAAAGATTCAAAAAGTCCAGATGATTCACAAGTGAATTCTTCCAAACCTTTAAAAAAGATCTACTGTCTATTCTCATCAATTTCTTCCAGGATATTGAACAAATAGAAAGAGTTTCAAATAGCTTCCATGAAATTAACATCACCATGGCACCAAAAACAGTCAGAGATTTCAAAATAAAAAATTTTTAACTGTGACAGGTGAGATAAGGGTTTAAGGGTAAAGATAAAATAGGGCAGAATTGAAACTATTTGGGGGTATAAAAGAAAGTATTTGATTGATTAGATGTCAAAGATAAAAGGGTCAAAGAGTCTGTTAGCTCATAACTTGGTATGAAAATTTGGAAATAATTTTCCAAATTTATTTAATTATTTGAAAGCTATATGTGCCAGCTCTGAGTTAGTTACACTGAGTGAACATTTTAAGATAGACAATAGTATTTTATTTTATTTTGTTTCGGTTTTGGGGCCACATCTGGTGAAGCTCAGGGGTTACTCCTGGCTATGTGCTCAGAAATCACTCTGGTCTTGGGGCCATATGGGATGCCGGGGGATCGAAACCGAGGTCCTGTCCTATGTCAGTTGTGTGTTCTAAGTTAACCACTGTGCCACCGCTCCAGTCCCCACAATACAGTCTTTCTAAACAGAAATTCACATTTTATTGGCACCACAACTTGCAAATTGTAACAAAGTATTTTAAATATTTAGTTGATATGCTATTGGAATTTGAGCACAAATATAGAAAATTGAGGACAAAACTCTTAATAGGTTAGTTATTGATAAATATTTCATGAGGAATGCAATCTATGAAGGAACTGCAAACAGAGATGGAAAGAACCATCTTTGTATAGACAACTTATTAGTACAGACAACTAGAAGGACTCATGTTTCTTTAGAGTTTAGGGAAGGTGAAAGAAATACAACTGGCCTAAGCAAAGTTTTAAGATGATATTAGAATAAGGGGTGTTGGGAGCTGCCATTAGTATCAACAGAACTGTATGCTTAATTTTCAAAGTTCTTTCTCTTGATTTATTTCACTCAGATTTCACCATGAAACACATAAGACAGTAGCTATATTCTTATTTATTAGACTGGAGAAAGGATATTTAGTTAGTAAAGGGTTTCCACAAAGTTTATATGGAAATTAAAGCCTTTCACTTACACCAAATATTCTATTTTCACTATAAATCTTGCTTTGTTATGGCAAAATTAAAACTGGTACTTTGGTATCATATTTTGTTTATATTTAAATGTTTTCTTGATGTGGGGGAACATGGGTGATTCATGCTTTGTTTTTTTGGGGGGTTATGCCCACTAGTGATCATAAAGTACTTCTTTTTTTTTTTTTTTTTGGGTCACACCCGGCAGTGCTCAGGGGTTACTCCTGGCTCCATGCTCAGAAATTGCTCCTGGCAGGCACAGGGGACCATATGAGGCACCGGGATTCGAACCGATGACCTTTTGCATGAAAGGCAAACGCCTTACCTCCATGCTATCTCCTGGGCCCCCATAAAGTACTTTTGACACCTGCTATCTAGGTTTGCTCCTGGAAGCGATCAAAAGAACATGTAGTGCCAGTGATCGAATCTGTGTCTCCTGTATGTTAGTGCGCAAAGCACACAATCATCTCTTTGATGCATCTTTCTGTTTGTGAATAATTTCCAATTAGAATATGTTGACATCATTTAAAATAAAAAGCCATGTTAAAAATTGAGTTTGATGGAAATAATCATGTGTATTTTCAAAGTTACACTGAATGACATTTCCCCCTTTACTACTTCTTTGGTACTCAGAACTCAGATTTTTGTTTGTTTGTTTTTGGGACACACCCAGCAGTGCTCAGGGGTTACTCCTGGCCTATGCTCAGAAATTGCTCCTTGCAGGCTAGGGGGAACATATGGGAAGCCGGGATTCAAACCACCATCCATCCTTCTGCTTGCAGGGCAAATGCCCTACCTCCATGCTATCTCTCTGGCCCCAGAACTCAGATTATTTAACCAAGAGACCTTTAATACCTATGCCCTATTCTGTTCCATTAATCTGTCAAACCACTACTAAGAAAACATACCCACCTTGCTATAAAGATTTTATTCTGCATAAATTAATGTAGACTACAAAAAGTCCTTAGCTATAATATTATGGTTTAATTTTATATTAATATCTTAGCTCTTGGGAAATGCCTGGTAGCGTTCAGCATTTATTTCTGTCTCTACATTCAGGGTCCACTTTTCTAGTGTTTAATGGACAATATCTTTTGCCAGGAAACAAATCTCATTTGGCTGCATGCAAAACAAATATCCTATTCATTGTATTATTGCTCTGGTCCTGTCTTTCCATTTAGCGAACTTTAATAGAATTATTTGATGAAAATATATATTTTATGTGATATTCCTAATTATTTCAATTCTGTTCACTCATTCTGACTATATGGTGATGTTAATAGATTCTAATGCCATTTATTAATATAAGTCTTTTCAAGATGATGAAACCAAACTCTAGAGTACTTAAAAACCCATTTATGTGTCATGGCACCATTGAATTTGAATGTTCATACTTTATCATAGCTTTTGTGTTTGTTTTGTTTTTGGGAATTGAGAAACACTTGGTGGTATTAAAAGTTCTTCTAAATTCGTGCTTCAGTTCTGCTCCGAGTGGTGCTAAGGAGGCCATTTTGTGGGGAAATTAAATCTTCCTCACCAGTATAAAAGACAGCAATCAGTGTTTGAACTATTTATTAGAAATCATAAAATATGGGTATCATAATTGCTTTTTTATTTCTGATCTATTAGTCAGACATATTATTCTACTATAGATTAGTATTATTTTATATCAATTACTTATAATGTATACACAAATAAATATCTGATTGTGTAAGTCCTGCATATTTCTTGTAAATTCAACATCTTTTAAATCAAATTAAATCTAGATTTTATATATAAATTTTAGTTGAATTTTATTTTTTCTAAATCTCAACATATATTAAAAAAGAAATTACTAAGTTATAAAAAAGAAAAGTATTAACACAATAGATGAGTATAATCATGAAAGAGATAAAGACATCACTTCAAACTGAATGGAACTATCATATTTTCTGGCAGATTTAAAAGAATGGTAAAATTTTAACAAGTAGATATTCATGTAGAATCAAGAGTAATAGTAGCTAGAAAGAGAAGAAAATGGAATGATGTTATTTGGGGGGAATTAGACCATACTTGACTTTGTTCAAAGCTTAGCCCTAACTCTGTGCTTAGTAGTTTCTATGGGTGGTGGTCAGAACACCATAACGTGATATAAGGAAATAGAGTCTCTTATAGCCCCCAGTCAGCTATCAAAGTGATTTTGTACCTTTAGCAGTGAAGATGTTAGTTACCAGAAGCCTGGACCTTATAACTGTTGTAGGATAGAAGTTAATCTGGAGGCGTGGAAGGGACACATAAAGCCCAGTCTAGAGTACTAGTGTGTGGTTAGGAGACTGCTGTCACACTACAGATTTCTCCTGCTGGGTGATCACTGGCCCTGCCAGTCTGCTGCTCCTGCTGGATGGTTGCTACCAAGTTTCTCAGAGAAACTGTTTACTGGACTCTCAGCTTCTGCTGTCTTTTGCTGAACCTCTCCTACTGCTCCAGACCTAACAATGTAGTACCAGGAATTGAACCATTCACTCTATCTCTCTCTTTCATTATTCTTAATAACAGTGACAACATAGCTGGTCATGATCCAGCTCATTATTTCTGTCCCAAATATTTTAGGACAGGCATTTTACCTTTTATCAGTGGGCCATAATTTCTTGAAAAATCTTCACGATGTTCAATGGAAAGACTTTGTGGCTGTACAATCAACAGTGACTCATTACTTAGCAAATTCATCTTGATAATCTATTAACCTTCATCTTTCTTTTTTAAGTTCTATTAAGGTAACTTTTCTGGTGTCCTCCTAACAACTTGGCCTTGGATCATATCTTATTCTTATACATACTTTTTTTTTGTTTTGTTTTTTGGGCCACATCCAGTGACGCTCAGGGGTTACTCCTGGCTATACGCTCAGAATTCGCTCCTGGCAGGCACGGGGGACCATATGGGGAACCGGGGGATCGAACCGCGGTCCGTCCTAGGTTAGCACAAGGCAAGGCAGGCACCTTACCTCCAGTGCCACCACCCGGCCCCCTTATAAGTACTTTTGAATTCCTGACTATGAATATGTGTGCAGGCTCTTGACATATTATCTAGTGAATAACATACCTGATAAGTAAAATAGACTAACTCACTATATATTTATATAAATTATATATTATTAACATATACTACAATGTATTATATAGTATATATTATTTATATTTATAAATATATATATTTCTGGAACTCTTCCATTTTTACCAGAATTAAATGCTTGGCAATCAACTTTTTACCCTGATCCCTTACTTGGGTTGTAAGTGAATAGGACATAATTTCCAGGACACCAAGTAGAAACCCTTACTGTAGTTTCTTTGTCAATCTGCCTACATTCTTATAGATTTTTCTAATCTAAACCACTCCAAGAATATCTCTATTTTTACTGTATTTGCCTGATAGCCATTGAATTCAAACATATAGAAAATGTGAATAATTTTGGTCAATAAGAATCTATGAGGAATATGATGTGAAAGGGAAGGTAAATATGCTAATTAACAATTTTGCAATGTTTTTTTTATTTACAGAGAAAATTCAACCTTAAGTAAATTCCTTATGTATGCAATGGATTTAAGAAATTTTTATTAAGCATACAAGGTGAGTCAAATATGACTTTGTACTATTGGAAGAACACATTCTTTTCTCTCATAAAGATCCTGATAATCACAGTAATGACTTATATAATTGTAGTTATTAGCCATAATTAAATAGCAATAAAATGCTTGTTTTATTTAGTAAATAAAAATACAAAAATGAAAATTATTATTGACATACTGGTTTATATGGAGAACGCCAATTAACAAAATTAACGTATTGCCTGCTTTTGTGAAGCTTAATGCTCATCAGGGAGAAAGGAGCAAGCAATTCTAAATTTCAAACACAGTTTTAAGGTTACATGAAGTAGCTATTATATAGAGTACTTTCCCTGCCTTTCAGAAGCATCAAAGATTTCCCAGAGGAGAAAGCTTGAGGGCAAGATTGTCAAGAAATCTAGACATTACTCAGTACAACTTATAAAAGACCGGAAAACAGGACAATTGATATAAAATCAGCTTGTTATGGCTGAGAATAAAAATGAACTGCTAAAGTAGAAACTAGATCATTAAAGATTTCCATGCCATTTTAAGGTACTGAACTTGTTGAAGTCATAATACTATAAGAGAAGTGATATGTTTTAAACATAAAAGAAAAATGATTAGGATTAGGTGAGTATCACAAATATAGTTACAATACCACTCTGTCTCCAAAGATCTTGCCATCCCAAAGCATGGTTTATGCGTATGTTTTAATTTGGCATAGGACACAAACTCAGATGTTTCAACTTATTTGAATTCAAATGTCAATTTAAAATTACTGTTTACACAGTACACTGCCTTTTAAATTTGGTTGTTTTTGCTTGCTGATTTGCCCTGGTAAGGACCATAATCTTGGTCTCTATTTAGAGATCCCATAGTGAATACTCTCCTCATTTAGAATGTGAGTGAATAAGTTCTAGTGATCTACAAAAGGTAGATACTTGAAACATTTGCTCCCATCATAAAATATATACTAGGAATACATGACTTCTATTTAGTAAAAAATTTCTTATATTTTTCTGTAACTGTTTGAGTGAGACTTCCATTTAACATCTAGGTATCTATAACAACTGATAGACTTTATTCTAACAGAAAAATTAAGCCTTAGATTCACATTGTTCACAATTACCAGGCAGATATTTCTGGAGGAGGAGTGAGTAATGCTGCAGGAATCAGGGAAGCGTCCCAGAACTAAATAAATCCTAAGTTGCAAAATGAGGAATAGGATCATTAAAGTTTAGTGTATTGCAAAAGCATTGTCCTTCTTTCATGTTATAAAACACTCGTGGATTCTTTTGGATAAGATAATATACTACAGTGCCTCTAAAGTAAGGGAAAAATTTCTCAGGTCATATATAATTTTGTTATGACTATTTTTGATCAATCACTGCACTTTCAGTATCTTATTTTGTTTTATGTGAAATTATTTTAAAGAATCATTTTTAGTATTTAATAGTGGTCTTCAGAAATATTTTTTTGTTCTTTTTTTGTTTTTGTTTTTTGGGCCACACCCATTTGATGCTCAGGGGTTACTCCTGGCTAAGCGCTCAGAAATTGCCCCTGGCTTGGGGGCACCATATGGGACCCCGGGGGGATCAAACTGCGATCCTTCCTTGGCTAGCCCTTGCAAGGCAGACACCTTACCTCTAGCACCACCTCACCAGCCCCTAGAAATATTTTTAAAGAAGAAAAATGTATCATATGCAAACTAACATTTTACTAATGTCTCTTTTCCTCTTTATAAAGACATAATATTTCTGGATACATTACAGATATGTTTAAATTGGAAATGCTTTAAAATATACTTATATTTTAAAGTATAAGTGCAATTTCTCAAGGTCTAAATTGTCATTAAACAATTTAATATTTAAAAATTGAATAGTATAAAGACAAAAATAAAAACATATACAACAACTAGGTACTGTAGTCTTCACGTTCCAAGATTGAGATTATATCTTTGTACTAATAATTGTTTAGTTTTCAGTATATAATTGTTTTTCTTTAAGTTTCTTTGAATCTGTAAATAATATTGTTTTTTTAAATTAGATATTTTCTCTTTTGTGACTACATTTAGTGCAAATTTTGAAACATGTTTTTGATGGAGTAAATTTCTCTGAAAATTTCATCATTTATAAAAATTTCAATTTATATTAAGCCTCTGGAAAAAGAATAATTGAGGTCATAGCTGCACCATTCTAATGGAATATTATTTACCAAATAGTAAGATTGTTTGAAAATAAAATTGATCTCTTATTTTATTTTTAGGTGGCCACTTAAAGAAAACAAAAAAATAATTAAGAAAGATAGGGGTCGGAGCAATAGCACGAGCTATAAGGCATCTACCTTTCCCACGCTAGCCTAGGACAGATGGTGGTTCAATCTCCTGGCTCCCCATATGGTCCCCCAAACCAGGAGCAATTTCTGAGTGCATAGCCAGGAGTAACCCCTGAGCATCACTGGGTATGGCCCCCAAAACCAAAAAAAACCAAAGAAGATAAATAAATAAAAACACACATATCTATGGCAACTCTATTTAAATAGCCAAGATTGGGAAAATAATAGCTGAATGGGTTAAGAAAATGTGAGATATAGGTATATGCATAATGCATAATATAATATATTATATATACATATAATGCATGCATACTATTTATACACATATATGAATATACAACTTTTATAAACATAAGTGAAGAAAAGATGAAATAATCTTTTTAGCAGCAGTATAGAAACAACTTGAGTGTGTCATGGTAAGCGTTATTATTTGAATGTCAAAGATTCCAGATAATCTCATTAACTTATATCACTCTAATATTAGTGTACATAAAGAAGAGTAAATAAATTGATGATTTTAAAATAGTTTTTAGAATGACTATAAATATGAGAGTACCAAGGAGGTAGTAGGAATAGGTTTCAACAGATTGTGGTAGAGAGATATTGTAGTTTGGAAGCATTTTTGGTATAGCAACAATGTACCACTAGATATACAAACTTTTATAGTATTGTAAATCAATGCTACCCCAACAAAAAACGTATTTGCTAAATGCTTTCCTTTCAACTATAGAATGCATACTGTTAACAAATGAATTCATAGTTCTGTTCAGTTATTTGCAGCCACTATATAGAAAACTTTGAACTATTGCAAATAAAATTTGGTAAGAAGAAATTCAGTAGTTTGGCAAAACACAATATTATAGTCTATATTTATCCTGGAAAATAAACAATGGTTATTCAATGTATTTTGCAAAATAAACAATAAATTTGAATATTACAGAGACAAACTTGGGATAATGACTTATTATTGTTATTTATTATTTATTATTATTAATATATTATTATATAGCAGTGTTATATTTGAACAATCAATAAAATAAAAAAATACCAGAGCACTACTGCTTACTAAAAGACTTGAATTTTATGAGATGCATCATTCAGAACTAGAGGTTTTAAAACTGTTTTAATGTGCTTCATTGGACCCATTTGAGATATTAATAGAGGATAATTTATCTTCAAATGGATCACAATTTTCGCATTTAATTTAGATAAATGACAATTATGTACAAGGAAGTGATTTCATGCCTATTTTTGTATAATATATTAATATATTTTTATATTCAGAAATCATTTATAGCAAAATAATTTAAACTAGCTTTTATTATCACTTAAATAGGTTTTTATCATTCAATCTACATACTTGAAATATTTTTTAGAAATATCAACATTTATACCACGGAATAAAAGTTTGATTAAAAGCATTTCTTGACTATTATCCCATATTTTATTTATTTACTTTAAAATTATTTGCAGCTTAGCTTTAAGTTTGAACTATTACAGTTTCTAGTTCTTTTTTTTTTTTTTTTTTTGGTTTTTGGGCCACACCCGGTGACGCTCAGGGGTTACTCCTGGCTATTCTCTCAGAAGTCGCTCCTGGCAGGCCCGGGGGACCATATGGGGAACCGGGGATCGAACCACGGTCCGTCCTAGGTTAGCGCGGACAAGGCAGGCACCTTATCTCCGGCGCCACCGCCCGGCCCCACAGTTTCTAGTTCTTATGGAAGGAGATGACCTGTGTTTGGTCATCTAGTTTCATTAGTTTCATTTTACCAGGATTCTGGAAGAGTTGTGTACCTGACATTTTATAGAGAGTAGGACAGAGGGAGCAAAGAAACCATTAAAGTGATATAAAAGAATTAAGGTTTAAAGAGTTTAATAATAAAGGATTTTTCTCAAAATTGATCTCTTAATTATAAAACCCAAGAGCTACAAACTCATAGGATTAAAAAAAGCAAATAAAAGGCTGTTTTATCTTACTTTTCAGGAATATTAATATCAGTTAAAACAATGTTACAATTGCAACTGTTTGTATTTATTTTTATTCATATACTGTCCAATAAGTAAAAAAATAGGATGCTTATCCCTGCCACTCAAATTCTGTTGTATAAATTCCTTATGAATTGCTTGCATGTGAATTCATTGTGCCCAGCTATCCACTCTTTGAGTTTACTCATTCATTAATCTTGAAAAATAATGTGTTTTTTTGTGTGTGCGTGCATGTGTGTATATGTGATATGAATACTCTTAATTTATTTATTTTTTGTTTTTTTGGGTCACACCCTGTGATGCTTAGGTATTACTCCTGGCTATGCGCTCAGGAATCACTCCTGGCTTGGGGACCCACATGGGATCCCGGGGAATCGAACTGCAGTCCTTCCTAAATTAGACGTATGCAAGGCAAAAGCCGTACCACTGCTTTATCGCTCTGGCCAAATGATTACTCCTTAAACAAGTGAACTAGAATCAAGAGATTATGATATAAAGTCACTCTTTAAGCAGCTTATTTGGGGTTTTCTTACCAAATATCTTCCTTTCTGTCTTACCACAGACAAACCCTTTCTGGCAGAATACCCTCAGTACAATAAGTGAGTCAGCTGGAGGCAATATAAAGGCAGAATCTATACAGTACTTATCTGATAAGCTTTCCTTATATCTGTCTTCCTAGTCTTTTTATCCTTTTGATGTCACAATTCACCACCACTTTTAGGTGTAACATAAAGTAGACTACATTCTTACTGACTTGCCACTTCTTTCATGCTCAAGACAATGATGCCTATACAAGAAAAGACAATTATTGAGCAATAAGGTTAGTTGCTGCTAGTAACTTTTCTTTCTATGCTAGTTATTGGTGAGTTGATAAAATAGGATGAGTACCTGTTAGTCTTTTCAATATTTCAAAATAAAATTTTAATGCCTTTGATATCAATACAAAGATATTTAAAACTGAGACTACAAAATTTTAGTTTTATTTTTTGAATATGCATAATTTTATTTTAAATTTATTTATTGTATTTTAGTAATTTTCTTTTTGTGCCACACCTGGTAATGATCAGAGGTTACTTCTGGTTCTAAAACTCAGAAAGGATTCTGAACAGTAGTTGGAGGATCATTTGTGATACTGAAAATAGAACCTGGATTGGGAAAATCCTGGCTCAGGGCTCTTTCTCGCTCTGGTCATGAATCTATCTCATGTTAATTATGTATATTACATAAATTTAATTGTTTAATTGATTCTCTATTTATTGCTTTCTTAAATGTCTTCATACATATGAGACAGCAAAAATAGTTTGTCTTAAATCTGACTTTTTTTATACTGTACAAGACAATTTAGTTGATGAGAAATGTACTCAGAAAAATCTGGTGTTGATGGGATACATTTTGTAAATATAACTTATATTATTAGTCTGTTGTTTGTTATTGTTATATTGTTAGTCTGTTGGAATATCTTGGGTGTTTACTAACTATTCTGTTTCTGTAACTTGGTGAAAAATAGTAAAACAATCTCTAGGTAAAATGAATGTTACGGAATAGTCCTAATAAACTGAATATATAAGCAAGCTATGGCAATGTGTTTTGATGATAGTGCAGTTTCAGAAAATAAAGTAAATTAATTGAAATACTCAGGAAGTCTGTTATTTTACTTTTAAAGTATGTTCACTATTTTTCAGAAATATTGGATAATTGTCAGGTAAGAATAGTAGAAGACATATGCACACTTGCATATTAAGTCAAAGGAATTAGTAAAAATCTGTGAAATCATGTTTAAAGCCTAGTTTAAATGGTCAATTTGACTAAATAGAGAGAAGATTGTTAACCTTTATAGTCAGAGCAAATCAATATCCATAACTTGTATTAAATAACATAGAAATTAAACTAAGATATATTTTTTTTAATCTTCATAAACTTTTTCAACCAGAAACCAAAGAGCAGCTGCAGATAGAATCTCTTGGTATAAAAATTCCCATTGTGGAACAATAAACTGAAAATCAGGGATAGATTTCTAGGGTGCAAAAAATTGCACTAAATACCTAGCACTAAATCTTATTCTATACTCATAACATGGGAACAGGAGGCACACAACGATAAACAAAGGCGATCTCCAACAGACATCATCTTTTTGCTTCCAATATCTTTGCTTATGTCAATGTTCTTGAATGCCACAATGAATCTCACTAACTACACTAACAAACTTGGAGAGCAAATCCCTGAAAACATCTCCACCCAATCCTAACAAACAGTTGATTTAACTAGAAGGACAAAATTATCGATCCTAGCAGACAAATAGACCAGTCATAGGCAGTTAACATCTACCTGCTTAAAGCAAGTCACACTTCTACAAACAGAAAATGCCAGTGATATATCCTAATGCAGAATCATTAGTGAGGGACCTCACTGCTGCTGTGTTCACACCCCCTGGTTGACCAGCTAGATACTACTTACTCCTTGCAAGTTTTATATTTCTGTTTCTGTAACCAGCTGAGAGCAATTTTTTTATTAAACCCATTCTGGTCACTGTCTACATTTGCAGAAGTCTAACCAAAGAAACCTCATTGCTGTCTGGGACTGACAACATTGAAATCCTGGTTGCTGGGCCACTCACACTTGTCTCACAGATGCTGATTGGAGCTCACAATCTCATACTAGTCACTTCTGGCAGCTTAAATACAGTTGTAAGGCAGGGCCAGTAGCTAATAATGGAATCATTTGGTCACTTCTAGGTATATTCAGCCTTGGTTCCACATATACTTGCCAGACACTCATGACAAAACTCTTGATTGACTATTCTAGTTTAAGAATTACAGTAAAGATTAGAAACATATGACTATAAATTTCCTACTTAATGCATAAGCCTACTTCTTCAGCTCTCACCAGGCCACCTGGAGCATTAGACTTACAAAGGATGATGGAGAAACTCACCCCCATGATTGTATTAAGACAATAGATCGAAACACTTTCTATTCAAATAGAGCTGTGCAAACTACCCGAGAAAGCTTATTTTATTTCTCTTGCTCTTCCCCTTTTTCTTATTATTTTTACCCCTTTTGATACTGTGGTTTGCACTGTTGTTAATGAAAAAGTATGCATCATAATTATTGCTTTATCTCCTTTTAGCAACACATTTTTCCAGTTATTATTTCTAACTTTTATTATAGTGGTACTTTCTCTACCCAAACTGCACTGCTCCACTATTGTGGCAAGCTTCCTACAATGGACTGGTCATTCTGGCCTCATCTCTATTGTTTCTGGATATTATTACCAGATTAATTTATTTTTCTTATATTTTACAAATGAGTCAGATTATCCTATGTCTGGGTTCTGTCTTTATCCTGTTATTCCACATCTATCTGCTCCCTCTGACTCATTTTATTTAGCATAATAATCCCCATACCCATTAAAATATAAGCAAATTTTATTCTTCTTAATGGATGTCCAATATTCCATTGTATACATGTAACATAGTTTCTTTAGCCATTCATTTGTTCTTGGATACTTGGATTATTTTTAGATTCTGGCTATTGTAAAAAGTGCTGCAACAGTTTTTACAGAGTACAGAGGCCTTTTATGCATGACATTTTTGGATTTCTAGAATATATTTCTACAAGTGATATTACTGGATCATATTGAAGCTCAATTTATAGCTTTGTGAGGAATAGTCATATTGTTTTTCAAAAAAGCTGGGCCAGTGTGCATTCCAACCAGCAATGAGTAAGAATCCCTATCTCTCAATATCCATGCAGGCATTGATTTTTTTTTGTTCTTTGTGATGTATGACAGTCTCTTTGGTATGAAATGATATCTCATTTTTTTTTGGTTTACATTTCCCTGAAGATTAGTGATGTGGAGCATTTTTTCATGTGCCTTTTGGTCATCTGTCTTTCTGTTCATTTCTTCTTCCCATTTTTGGATGGAATTATATATTTTTCTTGCTAAGTCATAAAAGTGCCTTGTGTATCTTAGATATTAACCCCTAACATGATGGGTATTGGGTAATTAGTTTCTTTCATTCCATCAGTACTCTTTGTATTCTAGTCACTGTTTCCTTTGAGGAGCAGAATCTTCTCACATTAATGTAGTCACATTTGTTTATCTTTGCTTCCACTTGCTTGGCTAGCACTGTTAAGTCCTAGAAGATGCCTTTAGCTTCAATGTCATGGGGTGTTCTGCCTATGTTTTCCTCCATGTCCCTTATAGTTTTAGGTCAAATATCAAGTATTTAACCCATTTTTATTTAATCTTTTTGCTAGTTTACTTTTTATTGATGTAGTTGACCAGTTTTCCCAACATCACTAGTTGAAGAGACTTTCCTTGCTCCACTTTTTATTTCTTGCTCCTTTCTGAAATGTGTCATAAACTTGTGGGTCCATCCTCTGACTCACATTTCTTCCATACATGGAGTCCTCCACAACCCATAATAAAACTAATGCAAAAACAAAAAAACACCACCTCCCTGCAAAGATCACAAAGGGAAGACAATGCAGAACGCCACCACACCTAGTGAATGATGAAGATTGTAGTTCTGAGGAACCAACAAACTCTGACATCTATGTAACCTCTTCGATAAGAACTTCAGAGAAAAAATGTGGAGTTTGTTTGAAGAACTAAAAGAAATAATGGAACAGACACATTGGCCAATAAGATGAAAAAGTTTATGAAAATAAATATGAGAAATCTTCAGATATGATAAAACTGAAAAATTTGTTAAGTGAAATGAAAAACTCACAGGGAGTCTTCACCAGCAGAATAACAGCTGCTGAGGACAGGATTGGTTAGCTGGAAGATGAGCTGCACAACAACTCAATGCAACAGAAAAATCTTCAGAGTCTTAAATAAATAGAAGATGGAAAAATTGCTCAAAATAAGTGAACAGACCTTTGGGAATGGAATGCTGCTGATTTGTAGTATGCAAAACTAATAAAATAGTCAGTAGTCAGTTGTGAATTTTATGTATGTACATATTTCATTTTTTTTTTAATTTTTATTGTGGCTAAAGTTCATTACACAGAATTATTTACGGTACATAGTGACAATGAGTGTAGGGTATTCCCACCACCAATGTTGTCCTCCCTCCACTCCTGTTCCCAGCATGTCTCCCATATCTCCCTCCCTCCTTTGCTCTCCCCCTCTCCCCCCACAGATACTAGTGTAACTGGTCTCCACTTAGTAGCTTGTTGTGGGTCCGGTATCTATTCTGTTTGGTGTTCCAGTCTGATCGTTTTTTATTTACACTGCATGGTCATATGTCTGGCCCTGATAATATCCTTTTCTCCCCTCAATTTATGAGTCTGAATACTTCAAGTTGTGCTATTCTGTTTGGGATAAAAGGGTTAAGAAAAGGAGAAGGGAAAATTTGGCATCAACTACTAAAAGCAAAAGAAATTTAAAAATCACTGAGTAATATCCACAAGAGTGAAAAAAAAAGGTGGAAGAAAAAAGAGAAGGAAAATAATATCAAAAACAGATAAAAGTAAGTGAATAAAACAAAACAAAACCAGAATAAAAGGAATAATGGTGTGGCAGGGTTTGGTGCTACCCACTTTTTTTTTTTTTTTGTATAGGCACAG
>PVKC010002019.1:0-46109 GCA_004027635.1 Crocidura indochinensis | reverse complement strand
TTGGCTCCACTTCAATAGGAAGAATTTTCAGGAGACAGGAGGCTTAAAGATGTCTGCCATCTGGAGAAAGTGGAGGAAGGAGAATTGGAAGTCATGCAGATCAGGGGTGGGGAAGCAAGGAGGAAGAAAGACAATTTTCTGTAGGAATACCTTGGGGGAATCAGACATTTCCACTGTGCTCTAAGTCTGGTATGCCACTTGCATAGTCTTGACAGAAGAATCAGCAATGAAAGAAAATAATTTCAGTTCCAAATTCTGGTATATCTATATTTTAAACTGACACTCAGAAAAATAGTCTTTAAATTCATATATGAATTGATTCACATATAATCTGCTAAAAGCAAGTGTTTAAATCTCCAAAACCACAACAATTCTACAAAGTGCAATAAATGTATGACTTTCTTGGCTAGGGAAAAGAGAAGAAATACTACAACATACAAAATAAGTCATTTCTTCTTTGGAAAGAAAACTTCTGTGGGAGTCTTTTAAAATACTGACTAAACTGAGAAGGAAAAAGAAAGGTAAGTGATAGTTATAGATGATGTGTCTTGATAATACACTTCCAGAAGTCAAAATTTAAAAAAGAAAATTTTTTGGAGGGACAGAAAGTCCTACCAAAAAAATCAAGAAATGTTCGGAGAGAAAAAATGTATTCTAAAAGGACTCATCCTGGAGTAAACTCAAAGCAAAGACCAGACCTCTGCCAGAGATCACTCCTTGATCACTCTCAAGGAGATCACTCTCCTTGAGTTGGAGAGACCAACTGACCTTAGAGTTCTCTTCTCTTGATACCACATTAACAATGAACTTTTCTCTGCATAGAAAGCCCCAAGTCAAGCCAAGCCAAGGAAGGACGTAGAGAATAAGCTTTATAACTTTTTTTTGGGGGGGGCCACACCCGGTGACGCTCAGGGGTTACTCCTGGCTATTCTCTCAGAAGTCGCTCCTGACAGGCACGGGGGACCATATGGGGAACCGGGGGATTGAACCGTGGTCCGTCTTAGGTTAGCACAAGGCAAGGCTTACCTCCAGCACCACCACCCAGCCCCCAAGCTTTATAACTTTATAACAACTTCTGATCATTCCATTTTGGAAACACTTGTAGCTCAATTTGGAATACACAATTTGTGTTTTTCATTTTATAACATTCCATATGCCTCAGCTCTGGGTAATTTCTACTTCATAGTACTCCATTTGGGGATGCTCTGTGCCCTTTGTTAGAATAAGAATGGGTTGAATTTTTGTTTGTTTGTTTGTTTGGGGGTGTTTTATATTTTACTGAAGCTAGAGTGGTAGGGCATTTGCCTTGCAAGCAGCTGACCCAGATTCAATCCTTGGCATTTCATATGGATCCTTGGGCAATACCTAGAGTGGTTCCCAAATGCAGAGACAGAGAAGGTCCTAGGTGTGGCCAACAGAAACAACTACAACGTTTTTTTTTTAAAAAAAATGTTTCCACAATCTCCTTAAAATTAGTATTTCCCCCAAAATAAAACTCCTTTACTTCAGTTCTCTTTTCTGAACATTTATTCTGAAGCAAGAAAGACCCCCCCCCAAAAGGTGAAAATTAGAACTGGCATCATCTTGCCTGTGAAAGGAATACCCATATCAGCTCCCAAATTTTAAGTCTCTGAAAATTCTAATGGTAATGACTAACTTTCATGTCACACAGATCAAATGGGTCTGCTTTCAATGAGGCTGACAGAGTTTTATTTTATTTATTTAACTTTTTGTTTGAGGAACACACCTGTCACTTTTTAAGGCTACAAACTGGGAAGGTGTCAGGGGTCTAAATAGGATTAGTCACATACACAACAATCATCCTGCCTGCTATATTATCTCTCTGACCCAAGGATCTTAATCCTTGAGTCAGACGGGAACTCAGATTTTTATTCATTTCTTGAGTACGACATGGATATAGGCATAGAATCTTGAATGAAACTATGAGATCAAATCAGGGTATACAGTTACTATTTGTATGTTCTATGAAACGTTCATAAAATCTGCAAGCTTAATTTCCTTCACTAAATTATGGATATAGCATTCAAGTCAAAGACTTACAGTACATGTATATTATTTAGCATAGTGCCTGATATATTTTGAGAGCTAAATAGTTATTATCTATTATCTCTATCACCATTACTATTATTAATTAATTGGAGAAGACTTCCAGAATTAGTATAACTAGTATTGATTAGAATTCAGATTTTTATCTTCTACTGACTTGCTGTCTGAATTCTAATAAGCGATTCAACTAAAAAAGGGGAAAATATACCTTCACAATGATTTTAAGAAGATAGATTAAAGCCTTTATTATTGTCAATTCTTAAGTGGCAGAAGAGGTTTGATTGTGTCAGCTCTATAATGAATTTTCAGTGAAACTAGAGGAGCTATAGATTTATCTGGTTTTTTATTTTCTTCAGCAGTAAACACAACTGAACTATACAGAGTTCGTTTCATTTGCATTCAGACATTCTTCAGTTCTGCAAAGACTGTTTTAACTGCAGCATCAGTGAATTGAAAGCAGCATAACTCTTTGCCTGTTTTGGTCTATGCTTATGGTACTAAAAATGCAAAGTCTATGAATATGTGATCTCTCACAGGTAAGAGAGGTTTGTCTTCCTTCTGCCCCGCCTGCCTTCTCGAGCAGCCATTTTGTTTTGCCCTTGGCTGTCTGCTTTTCCAGTAATTTTCTGCAGCAAGTTCTATCCTTATCACAGTCAGCAAGAGGAAAATGAATTTGCCCCGCAGTCCCAGGCATCCCTTCAGATGAGGCAGGGAGAGAACACGCCAGGAATTTCACTGTTAATTATCAACAGCCTGGCTGCTGTGGGCCCCTTGCTGTGCCAATTTGAGAGATGAGACTCTTTACACTACTTATTACACTCAGCTAAATAAATATTACACAGCATTAGTGTTGTCAAAGATACAGTCTGAATTAAGCTCTCTCAAGTGTCTGTTAGTGCCCAAGCATTTCACCATCACTTCTTCTTCCTGACCCCTTTACTATAGCACAGCTAGCTTTCTCCCTTCCCTGGGCATTCAACTGCTTTCTGGCATCAGGAAGCTGACATACAGTATAAATGATTTAGCTTTTTTGCTTAACATTTTCAAACATATTAAGGACCTCATTATTAATTGTTTCCTATTTCGATCCCAATAGTCTTCACATTTCTCAACTATGTATTTCAAGTTAGGTTTATTTCCATTTCCAGTTTCCAAACACTTAAGACATGTTTTGTAGATTTATATTGCCTGGCTACTAGGATGGGTTTCAAGAGAAAAAAAACATAACACTGATCAGGACAATCAGAGTCCACAATATTTAATTTCAGGATTTTTTTTTTTTTAAGGTTATTTGGGAAGCAGACTTTCTCTTCTTGGTTCAGTGTTGAATCTAGAAAATCTAGTTACAAATTGCTGCTATTTGTTCTTTTGCAAGCTTGGAGGTTTTTCATTATTTGTTCTTTTGCAAGCTTGGAGGTAGAGACCATAAAGTAAGGATCCAAAGCATAATGAGAGGAAGAAAGAAACTGGAAAGAAACCCACACCTTACTCAAGCTTGTGAGGCTTCTGGTAGAAGTTTTAGGCTTTTGTCCCATACTACTAACAGATCCTAAGCCAAAGATTCTAGGTGCCTAAAGACACATCTGGGAAGAGAGGACAGAATAAATCTTTGAGTATAAATGATACCTTACATATGCCACTATGCCACTCCCCCAGTGCCTTGAAGATGATGAATCTTTTGTTTTGAGAAAATGGACCTTAGGGATGAGATTTTGGGTACTTGTTTTTATATGTGTGAAACCTGAGGGTTTTCAGAAGTGCCTAGGCCATGTGCAGACTTTGTTCCTCTCCCTTTATGAAGAACCTACCAGAAAGACTGAGGCAGGTAAAGGAGTGAGCAATCCTTTTTTTTTTTTTTTGATTAATATCTTCACTTAAGTACTATGAATACAAACATGTTTGTGGTTGGATTTCAGTTGTAAAAAAGGACACCCCTTTTCACCAGTGCAATATTCCCATCACCAATGCCCCCATTTTCCTCCCTCCAATCCCCTGCCTGTATTCAAAACAAGCATTCTATTTCTCTCATGCACTAACATTGTCATGTTAGTTGCTAGTGTACTTATTTCTCTAAATGAACTCTCCACTCTTCATGGTAAGCCTCATACCTTGGGCTGGTTCTTCCAGCCTCATCTCTATTGTTTATTTATATTATTATAATAATTTCTTTTCTTTTTCTTTTTTTCTTTTTTTTTTAGGTTGCACCCTGCAGTGCTCAGGGGTTACTCCTGGCTCAATGCTCAGAAATTGCTCTGCAGGCACGAGGGACCATATGGGACACCGGGATTCGAACCGATAACCTTCTGCATGAGAGGTCTTATCTTCCAATGAAAGGTAAGGTCTTACCTTACCTATGAAAGCGCATACCTTCCATGCTATCTCTCCGGCTCCTCTTATTTTTCTTGATCCCATAGATGAGTGAGACTATTCTTTGTCTTTTTCTATCCTTTTGAGTTATTTCTCTCAGCATAAAGTTTCCATGTCCATTCATGTATAGGAAAATGTCATGACTTCATTTATCCTGACAACAGCATAGCATTCCATTGTGTATATGCTTCAGAGTTTCTTTAGCCACTTATCTGTTGTCAGGTACCTGGGTTGTTTCCAGATTCTGGCTATTGTAAATAGTGCTGCAATGAGTAAAGGTGTGCAGAGGTATTCTTGTATTGCACTTTTTGTTCTGCCCGGGAGATAGCATGGAGGTAAGGCGTTTGCCTTTCATGCAAAAGGACATCGGTTTGAATCCCGGTGCCCCATATGGTCCCCCGTGCCTGCCATTATATTATTTATTTATATAAATTTTATATTATAAATATATAATATAAATCGCCAGGAGCGATTTCTGAGCATGGAGCCAGGAGTAACCCCTGAGCACTGCCGGGTGTGACCCAAAAACCAAAAAAAAAAAAAAAAAAAAAAGGATATATTCCTAGGAGTGGCATAGCTGGATCATATGGGAGCTCAATTTCCAGTTTTTTGAAGAATCTTCAAATTGTTTTTCATAAGGGCTGGACTAGACAGCATTCCCACCAACAGGGAATGAGAGTTCCTTTCTTCCCACATCCCCTCCAGCACTGATTGTCCTTTTTCTTGTTTGTGTATGCGTGTGTGTGTGTGTGTGTGTGTGTGTGTGTGTGTGTTTGTGTGTGATGTGTGCCAGTCTCTGTGGCATTAGATGGCACCTAATTGTTGTTTTGATTTCCATCTTTCTAATGATTAGGGATGTAAAACATTTTTTTTCATGTGCTTTTTGGCCATTTGTATTTCTTCTTTGAGAAAGTGATTGTTCATTTCTTCTCCCCATTTTTTGACAGGGTTAGATTTTTTTTGTTAAGTTCTATCAGTACTTGTTTATCTTAAGATATTATCCCCTTATCTGATGGATATTGGGTGAATAGTTTCTTCCATTCTGTGGGTGGCCTTTATATCCTAGTTACTATTTCTTTTGAGGTGCAGAAGCTTCTGTGCTTAATATACTCCCATCTGTTTATCTCTACTTCCACTTGTTTGGAGAGTAATGTTTTCTCCTTGAAGATGGTTTTAGTTTCAATATCATGGAGTGTTTTACCTATATGTCCTCCTATATATTTTATGGTTCCAGTTCTGATATCAAGGTCTTTAATCCATTTGAATTTGACCTTTGTGTATGGTTTTAGATGGAGATCCAAGTTCACTTTTTTGCATGTGGCTGAAGAGTCTTCCCAACACCACTTTGGCTTTCCTTGCTCCCTTCTGCACTTTGTGCCTGTTGCAAGTTAGCCCCTGAAGAGGTTGACTGATGGAGGAATGGAGGATGAGGTCCTACAGCTCGGAGCACGCACCTGCCACCCTGCTCAACCGGCCGTTCTGAGGTGAAGGCGGCGGGAAGAAAGTCAACAGGCAGTCAATCTTCCGAAGAAAACAGCTCTTTATTCCGTGAAAAGGTCGAAGCCCAAAGGACCTAGGAAGAGGCCAGGAAGAAAAAAGTCCCCCGCCTTCCACAGATACTTGCTTTTATGCCCCAGAATCAGGCACCACCCAATGGTGGGAGAAGAATCAGGTACCACCCTAGGGTGGGGGCAGAATGCCAGGTCACACCCTAGGGTAGGGCACAAACACGGATCAGTGTAGCGTCAATAGCATAATAATCCTAAGAAATGTTTACATACACAACATGCCAGGAGTAGTTTCTGTGCTCATAGCCAGGACTAATCCTTGAGCGTTGCCAGGTGTGTCCCCCCAAAAAATAAAAAAATAATTTAAAATAAGGTGAGAAATAGTACAAAGTGTAGAATGGCTAACATGGATTCAGTTTCCAGTATCCTATGTGTGAACTTACCAGGAGTGATCTCTGAGCGAAGAATCAGGAGTAACTACTGAGCACTACCATGCGTGGCACAAAATAAAATGAAAAAAAAAAAGGAACCTAAAGCAGAAATAGAAAACTAAACTAAGCTGGATGCAGTCCAGAGGGAAAGGAAGGGATGGGACAGGAAAGGTGATAAAGCAGCAACATCGAAGGAAGGTGTCTGGAGAAAAGTGTGGAGCTAGCATGCATCAGGCTTTTACTGTTACTATAAGTAACAGTTCAATAAACTACAGAACCTAAAAAATCTTTTGTTAAAAAGGGCTTGTCAAGAAATGAAAGGGGCCTTACAAGCACTAGTCAAGGAAAGACCGCGGTTCAATCCCCCGGGCGTCCCATATGGTCCTCCCAAGCCAGGGGCAATTTCTGAGCGCTTAGCCAAGAAGTAACCCCTGAGCATCAAACGGGTGTGGCCAGAAAAATTAAAAAAAAAAAAAAGAAATGAAAGGGAAAGAGACTGAGGACATTGGTGGAAGGAATAAATATTTGCTTTCATGCTAATGGGGGACAGGTCCACAGAACTCCTCTGTGTTCCTCTTTGTCTTCCATTCCTACATTTTTGCCAAAGCATTTATATGTCCAAGAGTGTTTGTGCTGAGCCCAGTACTATTCCATTTCACTCAGATTAGAAAGTACAGTCATTGGATAAATTGGAGCTAGCCGCCTTCAAGTTAAAAATGGTCCAACTTCCAAACACTGCCAATAATTATAAAGAAGACACAGGAGTCTTTATGTGGGACAGTTGGAAAGGATTTTAAGGGCATATTTTCCAAGTTACTGTCACAGGTGAGGAATCTGAGACATAAGATAGTAAAATGCTTCAATCAAGTCTTCATAATTAGTACAAACATAATACAGAAACTAGACTTTTGGCTCCCTACAAACTCCTTAGAGTGCCAAAGCATTTCCAAAGGAAAAAATGGATAGGAAGATAGAAGATGAATTTTTCAACTTTTATCTATACTACAATGTAAGGAATCCCTTCCCCAACTTCCTGTTTCCCTAGCCTCTTTTGAGTTGTTAATCCCACCTGGATGATCAGACCCACCTTCACCTGGCATGAGACGGGCTATTTAAATAAAAAATAAAAGAGTTTGGCTGGGGGCAAGGGAGAGGGAGAACAGCAAAAGACAGAGCACCAGAAGAGAAGCAGAAAGAAGCTGCTGAAAGAAAGCAGACAGCTGAGAGACTCAAGGTGGAGAAAAGCCATGAGGGAATAAAAGCAAGCTGACTTTAATGAAACTTTAACTGGCTGCTTGTGAATTATTTCTCTGCAGCCACTACCCTTCATCAGACCTATCTGTATCTGCCTGAAGGGTTAAAAACACGATGGCTGGGGTGGCCTCACCCAACATGTGAACTTTATGCTATATATTTTATATTCTAATCAACACTACAGTGCTATAGTAATCAAAACTGCATGGTTCTGGACTAACGATAGACCTGAAGAGCAAGAGAACAGAACTGAGAGACTGAGTTAAAACCCCAAATTTACTGACAATTAATATGAAGAATTCAAATACTTGAGGTGAAACCAAGAAAGTTTCCAAATGGTGTTGGCAAATGAATTGCCACATATAAATAAATAAAATTGAATTGTTTTACTCAGTAATAATAAAAAAGGCACACCATTAAATGGAAAAAATACTTGCACACAATACATAATATAAAGGAATAATAGCCTTTAGTTATTCAACAACAAAAAATCCAATGATTCCATTCAAATTTGGAAGAAGAATTGAGATATTTCCACAAAAACAAAGATACTCAGATGGCCAACAGTAATATAAAAACTGCTTATTATAGTTTATGATTAGGTAAATGCAAAACAAATTAACATTAAGATATCTTCTCAAGCCTAGAGAGATGAGTTATGGTGGGAAAGAAACTTTCATCCATTGTTGATGGGAGGGAATATCTTCTAGTTCAATATTTATAGAAAGCAATATGGAGATCTCTCAAAACATAGAATTAGAGCTTCCTATGATCCAGTGATATCATTTCTTGGCATCTAATCACAAAAACATTAATTTGAAAGAATATATTTATGCCTATGTTCATTTTGAAGCTTAATTTGATAGCCAAAATCTAGAGAAAACACCAATGCCAAATATGATGAATAGATTGATAAATTGTGGTGCAAACATACACTATCCAGCTCTAAGGACAAAATAACTTGATTTGCCAAAATATGAATGAATCTAGAGGTTATAATGGAGAATGAAGTGAGTCAGAAGTAAAGGGATATATACAAAAGGATTTCTCTCAGGGAGCTCAAGGATACATATTAAGGACCAATGGAAATACAATATGAGAATTATTCCACAGAACTAAGTTTGTTGGGGCTGGGGATTTTGGAAAGAATGGACCTCGGGGGAAGGTAGTAGGTACAGTAGGGATGGGAATGGTGGTGCATTATGTATATATGAAACCATCATTAAGAGTATTTATTATTATGGGACCCGGGAGATAGCATGGAGGTAAGGCATTTGCCTTTCATGCAAAAGGTTATCGGTTCGAATCCCGGTGCCCCATATGGTCCCTCATGCCTGGCAGGAGCAATTTCTGAGCATGGAGCCAGGAGTAACCCCTGAGCACTGCTGGGTGTGATCCCCCCCCCAAAAAAGAGTATTTATTATAAACCACAGTAACCTAATTATTAAAGATTTTTTAATTTTTAAAATGATTTGTGGTTCTATTACATATAAACACATTGAATCTCAGAAAAATACACTTTGACTTTTTGTTTCCCTTATATGCTACTTTTTTGGGGGTAGGGCACACCCATTAATGCTCAGGGGTTACTCCTGGCTAAGCACTCAGAAATTGTTTGGGGGGACCATATGGGACCCCGGGGGATCGAACCGCGGTCCTTCCTTGGCTAGCGCTTGCAAGGCAGACACCTTACCTCTAGTACCACCTCTCCGGCCCCCCCTTATATGCTACTTTTATCTTAAACACGTATGTCAATTATATCTTGTATTTGATGAGAGATTTTTTTAGAAAGCCATAGATTTTATTGATTTAAAACATACTGCACTTAATAGTTACATAAATAGTTATATTGGGAAAGAACTCTCCCACGTAATGACCCTTATCACTGGAATGTCACAAGAAGCATCTTCTTCAGAGATATCTTCTGTAGCTTCCTTCAGAGATAGTTTAAAATGTAATGTCATTTTGTATAACTAACCTTAGTCCTTTTTATTTGATGCTTTCCCTTAATCTTGAACCACTTCCTGGGGCTTAAGTCCAGGTACTGGTGTTGCCAGGAAAATGCCAAAGCCATATGGACTCCCCAGGCCAATCTCCTGAAAGGGGTTGGATGGCATACCTAGGAACCAATGTACTCCAAAAGAGAGACAGATGGCATTGCAGATATGAATATGTATAATGTAGACTGCTAAGGATGTTAAATAAGTATTATTTTTAGGTATATTCATGAAAATTAAAGATTTCATAACTAAAATTCAAATGAAGAAAAGGAAACCGCAAGACACTTCAAACCTGTCTATCATTTCTGATCAAAGTACTCTGAATTCAAGATTTTGCCTATAGAACTAAATTTATGTAGGGATGGGATACTTGGATCACCAGTGGACAGAAGCAGGGAGCTTCATAATGGATATAGTGTTGGAATAATGTATGCATGAGAAGTAGAACTAACAGTCTAATAAACCCTGGTATCTCAATAAAAACTATTAAAATGGAAAAGCTCTGCATCTTACCATATTTGTTGCCATTATCCTCCATAGCATGCTCAAACCTTCCATAGAATTAGAAAAAAAAAAGTTAAAATGGCAACAGAGGACTAAAAGCAGAAATCCATGTCATGAGATCCTAGGAAGACCACTGATGGCAGAATTATTGTTCGGTAGGACAAGAAGATTGAGTTTCTTCGTATCCCACTCCTGACACCAAAAAAAAAAAAAAAAAAAAAGAAGATTGAGTTTCTCCTTGACTTTCCTTCCTCTTTACATGGCTTTTTCTGATAAATACATTCTAACTGAACCACCTAAAATCAGATAACTTATGCTTCATTCTGACTGTTTCAGGCAGAGAGACCTGAGGGGAATAACTATGTGCAAGTCATCAAATCAATAAACCTGAATGGGACAATGGGTTTCTATTATTATACCTTTTTGCTGCTCAGCTCTTACCCAGTAATTTTGCTCTCTTGCTCTTGAAATTATTTCCGGTTTATAGAATACTCTTGTACTGGTGATCTCATTTAATCTGATCTTTAGAAAAACTCTATGAGTAAATAGAGCATTCCTTACTTTTCTCACTTTACAGATGAGCAAATGGAAGTTGAAGGAATGTCACTTGAAGCTCACTCCAGAAAGCACAGAGGGTTTGCTATTCTACAGGCACTTGAACATGAAACTCTGGTTTTTTGTCTGGCCACACACTAATATGGTATTTTTCAATGAAGTCAACAACTAAAAGGGCTTTCCCTGAGGAAGAATTTCAATGACTACCAGAATATACTAATTTATGGATTAACTAATTCCACTGAGTTAGAATATCAGGGGGTGGAATACAGTGATGACTCTCATATTCTTAGAATATTCAAATTCAGAAATTAGATTTGAATTTATTCATTGTTGATACTAGTACTTCTCCTCTCCCTTTAAATATGACCTTTATAACACCCCCTCCAAAGAGACAGAATATATTTTCTAGCTTCAAGGATAATGAATATGGCAACTGTGATATGCCTCACTCCATGATATGTATGATGGAAGTAAAGTACTGAAATAGACCTGTTTACTTGAGTTTACATTCTTTTGCATTTATTATTTTCCTAAAGTGGCACAAAGACCAAAAAAACAGTGCCTGTCTACAACTTTGAATTCAGCCAAGATCATCTAATTTGGTTGAGTTGTTTCTGTTTCTGTTTTGTTTTGTTTTAACTGCCAGTCTATGATAGAACTGTATCTTTTGGCCGTGCTACTTTAAAAGCACAAGTATGGTAAAATTCTGAGACATAATTATATTATTCAGAACATCAATAATGAAAAAGAATTGGTTGTATGAGCAGGAAAAATGGCCATAGGAAAACCTGAAATGCTTAGTGTACCCATCTCTTCCCAAGTGATCATGAACCTTATTCCAAGATGTTAATACAGAACTTATGATTCTAAGTTGTACTTTATTTTAATTATACCAAATATTGAGCCTAGGCCCTCACTTGTTGGTCTTTGTTCTAACAAAAAGCCTCCACAGAGTTCCTTATAATTCTAGTTTCAGTTAGGAGAACTCATTCTTCCAAAGGTAACACCAGCCTTAACAGGTAAAAAGTTCAAACTCTATTAACTTTAGTTTCTAGCCACGCTTGCAAAATTGACAAAAGAGATGTTAGGAGGGCTAGAACAATAGTATAACAGGTAAGGCATTTATTTGCCATGCATGTATCAGACCTGGGTTTGATCCCTGGTATCACATATGGTTCCCTAAGACTGCCTGGAGGAATTTCTGAGCACAGACCCAGGAGTATCCCCTGAGCATTGCTGACTGTACACCGCCCCCCCCCCAAATGTAAAGAGAGAAAGACTGAGGTCTGGCATAGAATCTAGTCATTCAAGATCTTTTGAAACATACTTGTACAAATATTTCTGTCTCAGAGAAAAAGGGAATTGGAGCCTTGTGGAAAATTAGAGGACCTAAAAAAATCCCTATTGAGATAATATGGTGTATAGCTTTCTCAGATACCACTGTCCCACAACCTTATTTTATCTTTGAGATAGTTTACAATAATGAACACGAGATAATAGGAAAATTCTAGGTCAGAAGATGGCCACAGGCATTCCACTCCGAATCTTTTCCCTCTAAGGTTGAATAAGTCTCTTGACCTATGGTAATCTTAATCTTTTCAATAATACTTATGGAGTAACTACAATAAATGTGTCAAGTACTAAAAGAAAACCCCAAAGAACAAAATTCCTGATGCACAGGAACTCATGTTCTTGGAGAGATACCCATAATGAAGACAACAGGATATTTAATAGCAAGAACAATGATGCCATGAATAGAAAGCTATATTGTATAACATGGTCCGTAAAATGAAGTGGAATGAACTAAATAGCTGAAAGTAAGAAGTACCTTGTGCAAGCAACAGTGCACAGGGGGTGCTCTTGGTATGTGCCTGTTTAGTTTCAAGAAGAGGAAGAGAAGACCAGTAAGGCCAGCGCCCAGGGAGAGAGGGTGAAAGCGTCGGAGGAGGGAAGAGGTAGTGGCAGGGCACAGTCTTTGGGTCTGATGGGAAGACTCGAATGACAAGTCAGTGTTGGCTCCAGGCCAGCAATCATATGCTTTGATCCCCAACCCTTCCACTCCACCAAGAGCTCAGACCCCAAGAGCTAGTCAAAGGGCAGCCTGGCTAGGTCAAATTCCGGTGGCTCTTCCACTCTGGAGGCCTGAGGTTGCTCCCTACTCAGCCCTGAGCTCCGGAAGACCAGAGAGGACTCCTGCTCCAGCTAGGGCTCCAATATAGCCTGGGGGCCTCACCCCCAGTTCTGAGAGGTGCTTGAGGGAGTGGTGGGGTGGGGATATAGGATTCCACATAGGGGCTGGTTTTGTGTTCTTATTTGGCTATCAGCCTTTTTTCTGAACAGTCAGGGGTGAGTGTCATCAGGTGAGGGTGGAGGGCAAGCCTCGCTCGCTTGGTCTTTTCTAAGTAGGAATTCGGAAATGCCAAGACTTGGATTCACATTGGCTTTTTTATTTTAGTTATTTATTTATTTATTTATTTTTGATAGCCTGTCTCAAATATAGGTGGGGGGTTTGGGAGGTGGGAGATTTGGGGCATTGGTGATGGGAATGTTGCACTGGTAAAGGGGGATGTTCTTTATATGACTGAAACCCAACTACAATCATGTTTGTAATCAAATTGTATAAATAAAGATATTTAAAAAAAAGAATTAAGAGAATAGCATATCTACCAAGGGGGCCTGAGAATGAGTTCAATGGGATAAGTATGTGCTTAGCATGTGAGAGATGTATGATTCCTAGAGCTCTGCTCTAATCCCTGCATATAGTCTAAGTTTTGACTTTTCAGTTTCTTGTATGTAATTAAATATTCTTTATTTCAATAATAAAAAAAAAGACTTGGATTCAGTCTGTACATGTCCTTCTCTGGGCCACCTGCTGGCTGTGAGAAGACCGCCCTAAGAAAGCCTCAGTCAGTGAATGTAGTGTGGGACCAATGACTGTATGTTCCTTCTCTGGAAGTCATTCAGGCCCAAAGATGGGGCCATGGTCCTGCGTGGCAGAGAAATGACATCCTGCCCTCTGCACCCCCAAATCTCTG
This sequence comes from Crocidura indochinensis, assembly GCA_004027635.1. Classification (NCBI taxonomy): domain Eukaryota; kingdom Metazoa; phylum Chordata; class Mammalia; order Eulipotyphla; family Soricidae; genus Crocidura; species Crocidura indochinensis. The sequence goes on along the minus strand of PVKC010002019.1, from coordinate 32,385 downwards.
GGCTCCGGCCACCAAACTGCATCCTTCTCCCAGGTCTCAGCAGCTTCTGCAAGTCCGAGTGACCTCTTGGCTAGACTGTTCACCCCGGGTGGGGGATGGGGGCCCGGGGACCTGCACCCACCCCCAGCCTGCCCTGCAGGACGGCCAGGCTGGGCAGGACCTGCCGCAGACCGGTGCGGCCGGGCCTGACTCACCGCTGCCCCCGCTGGCCCCGGGCTGCCAGAAGCGGGCCTCCCCCGCACCCTGCAGTCTGCTCTGTCGTCCCAGGGGGTGGAGCTGGCATCCCGGCCAGGGGCCTCCAATCTGCTGCTCTCCTCCGGAGCCTGCAGCCTCTGTCCCTCTCCTGTCTGCCCCTCCGCCCTCCAACCCCAGGGGACCCCACCCCCCACCCCGTCCGGCCTCTGATGAATTCGGGCTCCACTTGGCACCGGGCCTCGCGCGTCATCGCAGCCTGGGCATCAGCAAACAGCGTCAGGAGGAAGGAGGACGGGGAGAGGGCAGGAGAGATCAAATGGAAGCAGACTCCAGCTCTTCCTGCCAAGGGACAGCATCCTTGGGAAGGGGAGGGGAAGGGGTTAAAAGGGGGGCTCCACTTCCACTCTCACACTTGGGGGCCATACCCATTCTCCGGCACCACAAGGTACCACCACCTGCCAAGGGGCACCCCTCCCCATTCTCACAGCCAGCACAGACCTGGAGTAGCCTCTGAGCACTGCTGGGGGGGGGCACCCCTGGCCCCCAGTCTCCACTAAGTAATCTGAAGTGCAGTGCTAGAAGGACCAGAAGAAAAGGGGAGTTGGGGTGGGAGCTAGCCCTTCTAGTTGCCTCCCTCCCCTTCTCCGTATTTTGAGGTCTGAAGGATTTTCAGACAGCATCTAAGGTCCCATTTACAGATGAGGACATTGAGGTTCAGATGTGCTCAAGTCCAGGAACAAATTAGGGTGCTGGGTTTGCATTTTCAACCTTGGTTCACAGATTGCTACCCCGGCCTTTCCCTCAGCAGATTCTCAGATTTCCAACATTATCATTCTGGCAAAAACACCCACCATGTGGACTCTGGAAAAAGAAGATGTGGAATTCCTTGTCCAAAGACACAAGCAGCCAGCAGCTTCTGAACCCCTATACACAACCAGGCAGTTAGTATCTGCCAGTGTCCACCTGACAGCCTGCTTTCTGGGGCAACTCTGCACTGTACCCGGAGACAAATCTTTTGCAGCTCCAAAAACAGATTTTGCCATCTCATCCCTGCCTCACTGTCTCAATTTGCCTTCTTGCGATTGGTCAGAGCCTTTTCTCACTAGAAAGATGGAGAGAATCCGCCTCCTTCAACCAGCTGGGAGAAAATTTTCTGCAGTACCCAAATTGGAAGGCAGTGCCATCCCCCACCTCCCCGGCTGGCTCGAGACAGGGGAATTCAACAGATTTAAATTAAGGCAAAATGGTACCAGGGGCCCTCATTCTCCATTCCAGGGGTCAATATATTTGGCCCTGAAGACTTGGTTGCATGTGATCATTCATTCTGTAACACTGCCTGTTATAGTGGATTCTATGTATTTTGGGACCAACAAATTTCTAAAATTTTAATTTGAAAAGCTGCCAACCGGCTGGTTGCTTTTATTCACATTCAGGAAACTGCTAATCTGCTCCAAACTGAGTTGAGGGATGCAAATTGAGCACCCTGTCTTCTTACCCCTGTCTGAAGGAGAAATGCATTCCTTCAGACTGACCCACCACACTTCAAAGCATTCCCCAGGGTAGAGTTTAATTAGCAGTTAACGTTCCTAATGTAGTCTTTCTCTGCTGTGGCTTCTCATTAGAATCACATGGAGACTAAACTAAAATTAATGTCCAGATCCCACTTCCAATCAAGTAAATCCCTCTTTCTGGAGGTGTTTGTTAAATGTCTTCCCAGGAGATTTTCATATGGAATGAGATTGGAAATCACCATTCTAATGAAGCTAGTTTGACCTGTCTAGCTTCCATTTTCTCATCTCATAAAGACTCTTGTTGTTCCGTTGGAAACTCCATTCTCTGATCTATGTGACTGACTGATGCTAACCCCAATCATCACCTCTCAAACAATTCTTTTGTGGGGAGAAAGTAGGTAGCAGCAACTGGTTTGCTGGATTTACATGTTCTTTGTTTTCTGTTACATTTTAACAGAACTAAAAGGCACAGTAGCTATTTGTTTTCAGAAAGAATGTACAGGCTTGCACTAGAGAGTTTGAGTATTTAGAGAATAAACGTGTTCTAACAAGAAAATGACCAACAAAGCAAAGTACTTGGTAAATGGGTCCAAACTTGGGAATTGTTGTAAGGCAAATGCCTCTGATCCATCAAGAAAACCCAAAAATTCTTGGCTGGAAAGCAGAAGGAGGGCATAGAGTCTATAGCCCTTTCTGCTATACTTTCTACTTAGTATTGCTATCAATGTAGCATTTGCCACCTATGTACCAAAAGAAAGTTCCATTTCTTCTGTCAGTCTTCACTGGTTTCCATCTTGCTTTGAGAAGAATAGGGTTGTTATCTTGGACAACCATTTGATCTGAAATAAATTGATTACTTTGATCCAGTCTTCACAGAGGCCTCTAACTCAGTAGTTTTTAGGCCACTCCAGAGTTTACTTTTTCAAAACTGCTGAGAAGTGATAAAATTCAACAAGCTGTTTCTCTAGCATTTAACATAAAATGGAGGTCGCCATAGAGATAGTACAGCTGGTTGTATATGCCAGCAAAGGTTCAATCCTTGGTGCTTGAAATGGCCTCCTGATCCCTGACAGGAGTCATACCTGAACACAGAGTCTAAATAAACCCTGAGCATTTCCAGGTATTGTCCTAAGAGAAAAACAAACAAAAACATAGAATTAAATGAATGGGTCTGAGTTATAACACTTGCTATGTATGTATTTAATTCCTTTTCAATCCTTGGTGGGAAAATAGTCCCCTGAGCAATCTCCAAACTCAAGAATAAGCCCTGGGTTCCACTAAGCATGGGTACCCTTTCCTCACAAAAAATAAAATAACGTGTAGGATCTCTTTTTGGATAAAAGGTATTGTTTATCATGATGATTTTTATTTTCTTTGAATCACTCCAAGGTGCCCAATGGCAGTGATATTAGCAGTTTAGAAGTTTTTTTTTTTTTTTTTTTTTTGGTTTTTGGGTCACACCCGGCAGTGCTCAGGGGTTACTCCTGGCTCCATGCTCAGAAATTGCTCCTGGCAGGCACGGGGGACCATATGGGGCACCGGGATTCGAACCGATGACCTTTCGCATGAAAGGCAAACGCTTTACCTCCATGCTATCTCCCGGGCCCCAGTTTAGAAGTTTTTAGCATAGTGGTTTCTACTGGAAACCCCAGGCATAGAGAGTCAGTTCAATGTTGGCATGCAGGTCACGTGACTTTGCTGTAATTCAAGTCTCACACTGAGAGGGCATCCACTGGAATTTCAGTGGTGGCTATAGGCCTACCAAACAATGGACAGCTTTTTGTCCATCTTCATGAAAGAGAAAGAAAATTTCAAGAAAGATTTCTACTTTGGATCACAGGTTTGTGCCAGGGTAGATTTGAACCCCGTAGGAGATAAGGTTGTTAGAAGTGAAGGGATATACAGCTCTCTGATTTCTAAGCAGGGAGTTTCTACTAACCCTATCCAGATTTCTGCCTCGGTCAAAAAGGTAATGCTGTTGGTTGGTTTAATATAAAATATACTGTCTAAAATCCTAGCATTGGGTGAGGCTTTTCTTGGCATGGCACAGCACAGCACCTTTAGCCCCTTCGGTGGGCCAGTCTGAAGATGCAGGGTAGTAGCAGTAGAGAAACAATTCACGAACAGTCAGTTAAAGTTTCATTGGAGTCAGCCAGCTTTATTCCAAGACCTCATCCACCATATGCTTTTCCTCATGTGGCCTTTATGCTAAGCTTATTTCAAACAGTTTCCTCTCTGCTCTTCTCCTCTGGCTCTCTGCCTCTTTCCTCTTCCCCCAACCAGACCCTTTTCTTTATCCTCTAGATCCCCACCCACCAGGGTAGGGGGTGGCCCTATAATTCAGCTGTGATTAACATTTTTTTGAGCCATACCCGGCAGTGCTCAGGGGTAGTACTCCTGGCTACCTGCTCAGAAATAGCTCCTGGAAGGCACGGGGGACCATATGGGACACCGGGATTCAAACCAACCACCTTTGGTCCTGGATCAGCTGCTTGCAAGGCAAACACCGCTGTGCTATCTCTCCGGGCCCTGTGATTAACATTTTAACAGAAATTTTAGGGAGTTTCAGGAGGGATACCTTACTGCTGTTGAAGCCTCCCAGTTGGCTACTGTTAGTGTCAAGTTCAAACTATCACAGGAAGAGCAGGAACTTTCTGCTGAGCCAAGGATCGTTCAGATACACAAGTCTGGTCTCACAGGTGGGATGAAAAGTGACCTGAAGTTTTATCAGACAGGTTATTAGAAGGGAGCATTTGCCAAGTAGAGTATCGTTTGTAAATAACAGCATTAAGACAGTTTTCAGAGCATAGGACATGTTTCAAGTGTTCAACTTCAGTTTTGTGTACGGCTGCACCCTACGAGTCTTTCCCCTTTTTTTTTTTTGGTTTTGGGGTCACACCCGGCAGTGCTCAGGGGTTATTCCTGGCTCCATGCTTAGAAATTGCTCCTGGCAGGCACGGGGACCATATGGAGCACCAGGATTCGAACTGATGACCTTTTGCATGAAAGGCAAATGCCTTACCTCCATGTTATCTCCCGGGCCCCACAAGTCTTTCCTTAAAGGTGTGGACTCAAGTTCCCAGTGATGGATAAGACTCAGGCTTTGGGCATTAGGTACCTCCCAACAGCTATAAAGTCCACCAGAAAGTGTGTGATTTTCTTTGCTTTGTCCCAGAGAGTGGACCTATGTCTGCTCGGGGCTGCATCGTTCAAGCCTGATGGGGCACCTCAGGTTCTGGTTTCAGAACTCCTATGTGGAAAGGGAAGACAGATAAAATTCACAAGCTGTGCATCAGATTTTTATGTTACTTAGAGTTTTCAGAGAGAGTGTGGGTAAAGGCATTTTTGGTCTTCGACCTCATTCTCATAGAGAGCATATAGAAGCTCAATGATAAGCAGTGCATCCAGGGTTCAAGGAGATAATCTGTGTATGGAATTTGCCAAACAGATCTCTTGTAGCAGGGGGCATCATGTTTTGAGCCAAGAAAAAATAAGGAAGTTTGGCTCTGAAGTGTTCTTTCAATTGACAGGTTTGCACTGGCAAGCCAAGCAAAATTTCATGTAAAGGGGCTCAACTAACTCAAGAGCTCTCAGACTGAGGGTGGGGAAAGTCTTCTCTAGTTTCTAGTTTTAACTTCCAAGGTCATCTTCCAGGAACTCTATCTGGGGGACAACAGACTCTCAGAATTTTTCTCAGAATTATGGGAACATTATACCAGGAAAGGTTATTCAAAGGATAATGGTTTTTCTGTCTTACATCAGTACAATTTTATTTGGGGACATGAACCTCGATTCCTACTTCATGAGACCAGCCAAAAGAAAAATGGCTTCAGGTCATTTTTCTTCTACTCAACAACCACTTATTGACTCAGGAGACACAGAAACAAATCATTCATGGGTTGTCATACACTCAGACATTACAGATGCTGGGTTTGGTGAGGGCATTCACCAGGATATGCCTGAGTGTATACAATTTTATGTCAAGCTACTCCAGCCTGCATCCAATGCAGGCTGTGAATCCCAGACCTAGATCAAGTGAAATACTAAAATTGTCTTCCCAGTAAGCAGTAGCAAAGGAACAAAGAGCTTTAACAGATCTCTCAGTTATATCTTTAAGGAATGTTCCAGGCATCTCTGGTCTTGTTTGGGTCATTTTAAAAGAAAGGTGTTATTATAACCACCAGGATGGCACTTTCTTTGTGGAATAGGGCATAAATAAGACTAGATATACCACTATTGAAGTGGTACTTTGCTTGTAGGGCAATCAGTCCAGCTAGAGGACCTCATAGTTTTGACCAGAGCTAAGTAAAGGCAAATTAGCAAATGTACTCAGCTGAATACAGCGAACTGCTATAGCTATGTCCTTAGCTCTTTAGCCAGATCTTGAGGAAACGTGTCCCTCCTATACAGAAGAGGATCTATCATGGACATTATGTAGAGACTATAAAGAAAAAGAAGAATGTCTTTGGAAGGGTGACATTCTGCATTTACCCAAGCATCTCCAGTGGAAGGTCTTAAGGGAGCATCTTGTCATTTAGGGAGAGACAAATCTGTCTCGTGAGTCTCCCTATCTTTAAAGGACTGTCTAAGGTTTTAAAATGGGTATGCCAGGGCTGTGAGATTTGGGATCATAGAAACCACTGGGTGACTCTGCCTCCCAAGTTAATAAGCAGTACACAAAGATATGGTACATGTCCTGGAGAAGCCTGATAACTAGACTTAAACAGTTACCTCCAGAGAATGGTTGCCAATACTTTAATGGTAACTATGATAGCAATGGTAGACACTTTTACTAGAGGGCTAGACGTGTTTCCTATCAGGTTTAAGAAGGCACAAGAAGTAACTAAGGCACTTCTTTAGAAAATAATTTCTTGGCTTGGACTGCCCCATAGCTTTACATAGTGTCCATGGTCCTGCCTTCACCACATAAATAACTCAGCAGGTCACAAAAGTTTTAGGAATAAGGTATTATTGACATTCACCCTAGAGACTACAATCAACAGGAAAGGTAGAAAGAATGAATCAGGTCTTGAAAATACAGATCAAGAAAAAATATCAGGAAACTTCTCGGAACGGGTGACAATTCTACCTTTGGCTTTTCTCTGTGCATGCTCTTTCCATAGATTTGGGACTTAGTGCCTTTGACATTCTACGTGGCAGGCCTTTTATTCATACTGACTTGCTATTTAAATCAGAAGAGTCCTTGCTGTATAAGCAAGTTCTCTCAAGAACCTCTGAGAGAGTTTGTTCAGAGGTGTTCCCTGAGTCCCAGGCCTCAACATGAGAAACTTTATATTCTTCAGATGTTGTATTCTTTAGTGTTCATTAACGCTTATGGGGGTGGAATTCACCAACCAGGACTACAACTCTCTGGAAGGGTTCATTTCTGTCCTTTCTCCTCCAATTGCCATTAAAGTTCCTGGAAATCCTTGCTAGATTCAACACTCTACAGTGAAGAAATGTCTAGCTCCTTCACAAAAGGACATTTAAGTCTGATAAAGGCAGCTCTTCCCCAGCAGAAATAAATTCAGACTCCAGCACAGATCAGAAGAATAAGCATAAAACTCAACATCCAGAACATCTATGGTATCTTTAGTCATTAGTTAATGTGTGGCATTTTTGTTTGTTTGTTTTGGGGCTACACACTTTGACGCTCAGGGGTTACTCCTGGCCATGCACTCAGAAATCACTCCTGGCTTGGGGGACCATATGGAACATGGGATTGAATCCAGGTCCATCCTGGTCAGCTGTGTGCAAGGCAAATACCTTACCACTGCACCACCGCTCAGACCCCAGTGTGTTGCGTTTTTACCTTCACTTGTTAATAGTTCTTTTATCCCACTTGTCTATAATTTTGTATGGGTGTAAGGGGTTTCTTTATAATAGGAATTCTTCCTATTTCTAGATTTTTTAGATTTTTTTTTTGGTTTTTGGGCCACACCCAGTGATGCTCAGGGGTTACTCCTGGCTATGCACTCAGAAGTCGCTCCTGGCAGGCACGGGGGACCATATGGAAACTGGGGGATCGAACCGTGGTCCGTCCTAGGCAAGGCAGCAGGCACCTTACCTCCTGAGCCACCTCCCGGCAAATTCTTCCTATTTCTTTATAATGGAAATGCTCTTTCTTTATAATGGGAATACTTTCCTTCAGTGATCTTGGTCATAGTGAAATGCTTTTCAGCTATCAGTTGTCTCTTAACCATATTTGTCTCTCCAGAATTCTGGAACTCCAGTAACTAGCTATCAGAAAAACTGGCACCTCCACTTCTGTTCCAGTTAGGGAGCAGACTTATCCCTAAAAGAATTTTAGGTACCCACTTCTTGAGTGGAGAATGCTGCAATATGAGTAGAAGGATAAAGGCCAAGTGAATTTAGTCAAGCACTTTAAATCCACCAGGCAGGGAGCCAATCAAACTAAATAATGGGTGAGGGGTGGGGAGCTAGTACACTTGTCTTACATGCAACCTACCTGGGTTCTATGCCTGGCACCCAGATGGTCTCTCAAGTCTAATGAGTGCAGAGCTAGGAATAACTCCTGAATACAGAAAGGAAGGAAGGAAAAAATAGAAAGAAAGAAGTTAAGAAAGAAAGAAAAAGAAAAAAGAAAGAAAGAAGAAATAAAATGGGTGTCTGCAGGTGGGAGATAGCAGTAAATATTAAGGGCCCAACCCCGTTCTCCCTTTTTCTCAGCATCCTTCTCTCTCTTTGCACATATCCAGCTGACAAAAAGAGCCCAGTTAGATGTCCAAGCATAAGAGGTCTCCTAGGCCCATAGAGGGACAGATAAGGACAGGAATCAGATACCTAGAAAGATCAGATTCAAGCAAAGGTTAGATATCCAGGTGGGATAGACACTAAGTACAGGAGTCTCATTCACACACACACCAGGGCTGTGACTAGAGACTAGGAAAACTGGGAGAGAATGACAGATGATAGGAAATGCTGGGTTAGACTTTAGAGAGGTCCAGAAACTAGTAAACAGCACAGCTATTTTATCTACAAACGTATGGTGGTAGGTAAAGAACCATTTTGATACAGGATGGGAAAGGCCCAAGGACATGATTGCAGATTAGGTAAATATGCACTGAATAAAGAACATCATAAGGTATGACCTGGCCATTGTACATGGGAGGCAACTAGACCACTTGGAATAGGACTGAGATGCCAAACACAGGGCCTGGCCAGGATAAGTGATATCAACCATGGGTAAAGAAAGACCTGAATATTTGGGGAGTGACCCAGACCCATTTACTTAAACTATATAACAGACTAACATTTTGTCTTCTGGATTTTGTATGAAATATTTCATACCATTCTCAAGAATCTACCAGTGCAAGAAAATACACTTTCACACTAACTGGTAATACTGGAGACATCAAACCAGTTCAATACCCAACACCACATGGTCCCCCAAGCATCACTAGAGCATCCCAGTTTAAGGTCCTGATGCAGTGGCGTAGGTAGTCAGTAGCGAAGCATCAACCACATCGTTGGGTCTTAGCACTATATTACTTGCACTCAGTCTTGAGATTCCGTGGGAGGATATCTCAACTGAACACCTCTGGCCAAAACAACAGCCATTTATTGATTAATAAAATTAAACGAAGTATTTACTCCCAAGGAAATTGTGTGAGCGTGAGTGTGACTGCCTGTGTATTTCTTGATTTCAAAGTCAATCCTGTGTGGGGTAGTGTAGAACTGGGAAAAGGATGAATGACCCCTACGATAAGCCAATGAGGAGGCAGTGCTGCCCACAATGGTCTGGATGAAAATACTCTAAAAGAACAGGAGATTCCAAGCTATGATGAAACATAGATTCGTGCCAGATTAAAATATCTAGTCTGGGTCATACCCTTATTTTCCTGAGGAAAGGCATTGTGTGTAGGTAGCCTGAGCTGTGCAGATCCCTTTTTGGTTTGTCAATTGTCCTAATTTATGTCTCTTTTTCTGTACTGAGCCCACTACTAATGAACTTGAGGATAGGAGGAAAGTGTCATAAAAGAACTAAATATCATTGTGATCTGAATCATTTCAAATCAGTTAGTAATTAATATTTATCATTTTCTTTGAGACTGAATTTTTTTAATTATTTTTAATTACAAAACTTTCATCAGTTTAAATCGTTGAAGGAAATCATTCTTCTTTAATTAAAAAAATCTATCTTGAAAGTAATCCATGTTTATGGCTGAAACTATAATGCCAACAGCCAAAGAATAAATCAGTTTTAAATGCATATGTCTTATATGCATATATGTAAATTTTTATGTATACAGTTTTATGCCCTGCTTAATTAGCTTAAAAGTTTATTATGAACATTCGTCATGTCCTAAAATATATATTTACAATATGAATTTAACCACAGCTATATTCTGTGTTCTCTCTTAAAGTTGTATTTCTCTCTTTCTCTCACCCCTTACATTTCTTCCAATAAAGACTATGTTTTGCTTAACCATTGCACCTCTTCTTGAAAATCTTTTCTGAAAGGTAAAGTTATGAACCTGGAACAACAGAGCCTAGGTTAAGACTGATTTTCCTTCCCTGAAAAGAGCTACTCTTAGCTCTTTCCTGAGTTTATACTTCCCAATAACTCTAGTGATGGGGACCCATTCTCATACCATGCCAAACAAGTGGGCACTAGGAATTTGTGCCCTATAGGTGTACAGAGCAGACTTTTCTAGTCCTGATCCACCAAGCCTTTCTCCAAGTGGCCTAGGAATGCTTTCAAGGCTACCTTCTTCTCTCCTCACTGTACCAGGCCACCCACAATGTTTGTCCCCAAAACTGTCCTAAACAACTTACATTTTTTTTTGTTGATGATATGCAACACCAAAGAAACTGGATATATTTTCTTTATTTTCTAAGTCTGCCATGCCTAGGTATATATAACTTTTATTTATACTGGGATCCTTTGGAGAATGCAGCTTTACTTAGGAACTCTGTTGGACCACCCTTCCTTGAGTAGGAACTGTCTGCCTCCATAAAGCTTTTAACACCAGAGTCCTGGGGTTACAGTGTGAACATCCAGGTGGCAAGTCCTTCACCCATAAACTGTGTACTCTTGGTTCTTTGGTTTTCTGTTGTGTTGTTTTGTTCCATACTTATTTTACAAAACAGAATATGAATTCAAAAAGCTATTAAACACCCCACAGTTATGTGACAATTTTAAGATGGGGTTCTCATTTTTTTCTATAGAAAACAATGCTTTAATATTTGCCTAAATCTTCTAAGGAATTATGAATTTCTTTTTCATATTTTTTTTACTAGATATTATTATAGGGTCAGAATTTTGCCACTAAAAGATGCATTAAAATTATTCTTCAGACCAAGAAGATGAGTCAAAGGATTGGAGCAAAAACTCTGCATGTGACTAGCCCTATCTACGTTTTCTGTTTTGAGATTAGTTGTGAAGCTGGGCTGTGTCTCTACTAGCAAGATGGTAGTTGTGGGTAATAGCTAGTGGGTTTTCCCATAGTGAGGCAAGGGGGCAGTTATGGAAGAATATGCCTGTCCTTATCCTGAGGAGACCCTAGAGTTTTGTTCTTGACTTGTCACATATCTGTTGTGAATAGTGATGGGAGCCACTTTACACCATCATGCATGAAAAAGAAAAGAAAAGTTTCCTGTAACCTTGTATTAGACTTTTCCATCATCTTGAGTGCATCAATTCAAAACAAGTAAATGCAGGATTTACTAGCTAAAGTTTAGATTTCTAAACGACTGCCATGAGGTGATTGGGACTGATCTCATTTGCTTTCAACTAAACTATTTCGTTGTAATTAGAGCCGAGTGTGACTTTCTCATCACAGAAATAATGTGAGGTAAAATGGAACCTTAAACATCTTCATTCTACCAATAAAGAGATTTAAGATTTGAAGCATTTTGTGTATTTACTAGAAATGCCAATATATTCACATCCAATATGCTTTATTGGATTAATGCTTTATTCCTTAGTCTCTTTCATTCTTGCTCATGTTCCTTCATATGCACTCTTTTTTCCTTTCAGTGGTGGGACATTTTCATACTCCTATCTCATTGTTGTTGCCAAAACAAAACAAAACAAACAAATAAAACAGGAAAAAATATCTCACCTCTGTCTCATTTCTGCCTGCCTATTTTTTCTTTCCAGCTTAATGTATAAGAGCCTTCAGATCACAAATTATGTCAGCTGTGTTCGTCATTTAGTCCCCAGTGTAAGTAGTATTTTTCCATTGGAATCTAATTTATCATTACCTTGACTTTCCTTATAAGAACTTATAATTTGTACTTATTCAATTATGCACGTATTGACTAATCAATTGTCTACTATTGTCACTAAAGTGTAATACTGTGTAATACTATGTAATACTGTGAGGCAATATTGTTTACTACTTAATCTCCATCTTATAGTAAAGGACATGGCATAAGTCAGACTTCAAGATATTATGAATTGCATGAAATAATAGATAAACTTTCTCTTTCTAAGTTGAATTTAGCACTTTGAAATCTATTATCTTAGGTGACTCACAAAATAAAGAAATATTTTCATTCATTAAATGAGCTAATGGCAATAACGATAATAGAAAATGAGTTAATTATAGTAACAAGGAATACAGATGTCCAATAGTTTGATCAGGGACACAAAGAGGATGTTAAATACAAATCTCAAACTCAAGATTTTTTTTGTAGTATGAAAAACCTTATAACCATGGTATTTAAACAAAAATAAACATATAAATAAAACATAAAACTCAAAAAATTTTTAATTTTGTATTTTTTATATTTAGGCCCAAACTTTGAAGTACTCAAAATCTAGAATCAAATTAATAGGTTAAAAAAAAGCAGAAAATCAGGACCAGAGAGAAAGTACAGTGGGTAGTTCCTTGCACATGGCTGACCCGGGTTCTATTAGTGGCATACCATATGGTCTTGGAGTACTGCCAAGAGTAATTCCTGAGTGCAGAGTCAGGAGTAAGCCCTGAGCATCAGTGGGTATAACCCAAAAGCAAAAAAGAAAAAAGAGAGAGAGAGAATGGCAGAAAATTTTTTCTGAGAATGAGAGTAGCAATGTTAGAGAAGTGGAAGTCAAAATAAACATTCACTTCCCTCCTTCCTTGCCTAGAGCCTATGTTTGGTTACTGCTTCTTGTCATGCCCAGAACTAAGTTCTCCACGTAAAGAGTCTGAGCAGGCAACAGTATAGAAATCGCAAGGTCCAGAAGATTAAATTTAGCTTTTGTCCTCCTAGAATGCACAGAAGTCTGTTGAGTGGGATCAAGATTAGGCAATTGAGCTCAGAGCTTCTCCTTTCACTGAGGGGAGAAGTCCAGGCCCTGCAGACATGCCCTGCTCAGGGGTTGGTGGTGGCAGATGTTAGAAACCTGGGCAGCTGAATACAAACCAGGAGGGAGGCAGATAGGTGATAGAATGACAAGCAATGTAGCCTTTTCCTCTCCAGAAGCCTCCGCACTGCTAGTAAGAGATCCAAGGCAGCTCTGATGCTACAAAGCACTACAACCTTGTCCCCCTTTGAAGCACACCCTCTCAATATGAAAAAGAAATCTGCGTTGTTTCAGATTTTTAAGGTTACTTGCCATTGATTCATTGACAGTTTCTGCTCTCAGTGATCCTTAATATAAAATACATTGCCAGAGAAATTGGATTCTGCATTCTTCTTCCAAATGGCTTAAACAAAATGAAATGTACAGTTTCACACTTCTGGAAAATAGAAATCCATTCAGGGAATTGACAGAAGCCTTATTCCCTCTGAGACTCTGTAGAATTCTTCCTTACCTATATCTACTTCCAACTACAATGGCTCTTGTGGATCTGAAGCTGTGGCATGTGCTCTTTTATATGCTGAATTCTGGTATTTCACTGTGCTCATGTGTTGTTTTCCCTTTATTATAAGGACAAGGATAATGTAGACAGGCCTACCCTAAATATTAGCCTCATCTTGTTTACTTTGGCAAAGATCCTATTTCTTTTTTCCTTAGCTTGGGAAGTATCAGCAGTCATTGTTTTCTTTTGGAGCTTGGTGGAGGAGCCTCTGGGTTTTCTGGTGGCAGGGTGGGTGTGAGGAAGCTAGGGTCAATCCCCTTCCTAAATACTTCCAGGTTATTTAGGCCTGTAGTCTGATTTCATCAGAGAGGATTATCTGCTCATTTTCTTAATTTCAGTCATGGAACTGGGCCATTTCTGTTGGAAGGTATATGATGTGGCCCATGATGATGTGGGATATGATGGTCCATATGATGTGGGATAAAGCAAACAGGATGTTTTCAAGCAGAGGCTTTAAAAGGACCTTTTTGTTTTTGTTGGTTTTTGGGTCACATCGGAAGTGCTCAGGGATTACTCCTGACTCTATGCTCAGAATTCTTTCCTGGCAAGCTCAGGGGACCATATGGGATGCTGGGATTCAAACCACCAATCTCCTGCATGCAAGGCAAATGCCTTACCTCCATGATATCTCTCCGGCCCCTTGAAAGGAGCCTTAACATTGATTATTTTTATCACTCTTGCATACTCCTGTAGCTCTGTGACCATCATGTGGTTATATATAGGTGATTGGCCTAGAAATTAGATACACCTAAATAATATGCAGGAAAATTGGCACATCACATTTCTCAATACATTTTTAGTCCATTTTAGGCTTATTAATTGGGCTCTTTCATTTGCTGAAATCTCATTTTCATATGTATCTTATACTTGAAAAAAGATCTGTGCTTCAATTATGATTAGATTTGGGTACCATGGGAGTGTCAGAAATGCAAAATATTAGTGATTTTAAATAAAAGTGTTTACCTTTCTCAATAGGGATAATCTATAGGCAACTCAAAGTGTGAAAGACCAATGTTTCTTCTATCTTACTAATATCTTTTGCATTTACCCTTAGCTCATGGACCAACACAACACTGAAATGTTCTATCCAGCAATTCTTTCCAGTTTGAATCATAAAGAACTACTGGAAATTTCTTTATTTTATCCTTTGTGTTTACTTTGGGGTAGGAGACAGAAAGGAGTAGGTATAATCTTTAGTGGTCAGGGGTCACCAAAGCCAATCCAGGTATTGCTGGAGGTGGGAGGCATGTGGTACCCGGGACCAAATTCAGGACATCCTACATACATGGCAAGTGTTCTACCAAATGTTCATACCATTTCTTTAAGAAAATTTACCATCAGGGGCTAGAGAGTTAGTACAGTGATTAAGGTGCTTGCTTTACATGGCAGTAACTTCTGACATCCCACATGGTCCCCTGAGCACCTCCAAGAATGCAGAGTTACTCAGCACTGCTGTGTATGACTCAAAAACCAAAAAGGAGACACAGGAAAATACAATTTGTCAGCAGCTTGATGTGTGACAGCGTTTTGATTGAATTGGCCAAAATTTAGTCACAGGACCAATTAATTACAAGTAGAGCTGGTAAATTCTCAGACAGGCTCTGTGTTCCTCTAAATACAAGATGTTTTTAATCAGAAAACATAAAGGAATATTATGAAAATGGATACTCTGGGGGAATTCCAGAGTATCATTAAGTAATGCTATATTGCATTATGATATTCTATCATTAACAGTATTGTAAAATACAGTGCATAAAATAACAATTTTAATTAAAATTGACTATTATTTTTTAAAGAAAAGAGTTATTGTGCAGCAACTGGTAATCTCAGACATGTAAAATTGTAAAGAACTTTTTCTACAATGAACACATTAGAGAAACTGAGTATATAAACACATGTAATTATTTGACATCCAACATTTCTTTTTCTTTTCTTTTTTTGGGGGGGACACACCCAGTGGTGCTCAGGGGTTACTCCTGGCTGTCTGCTCAGAAATAGCTCCTGGCAGGCACCGGGGACCATATGGGACACCGGGATTTGAACCAACCACCTTAGGTCCTGGATCGGCTGCTTGCAAGGCAAACGCCGCTGAGCTATCCAACATTTATTTTTAATCAAAAATATAATTTCTCCATAGATGGGTTTGAGAAATATTTCCAAGTTAAAGAATGTAGATCATGTTAAACAATTACAGTCCAATTAGTTTCCACATTACCAGAATTTAAACCAATGCAAGTCTTTCTCCTGGAAAAATAGAACAAAATCTCAATTCTTCTGGGAAGAAAATCATGGAATAAAAGAAGTACTCTCTTTACCTACAAATAATTATATTTCTTGTGCATGGTATCTCATTTGAAGTTTTTCCCAGATTCTGAAAGGAGAAGGAAAGAGAAAGACTGATTTGCATTTTCTTTCTTTTTTTTTTTTTTAATATATTTTTTATTTAAGTAACATGATCATAGTTGGGTTACAGTCACAAACAGAACACCCCCCTTCACCAGTGTAACATTTCCCCCATCCCCCTTCCTATCCCCTGCCTTCATTCCAGACAGGCATTCTACTACAGTTTTTTGTTTTTAAGTTCAGTAAATTTTTTTTCCTTAAAGGATAAGAGTAAAAATATATAGTAAAGGTGTGATAGTGGCACTCGCTGTTGTTTGCATAGGCCCAGAAGAATATGGGGAAAACGGAAAAAATACTTGGCCTGATTACAAGAAGTTTATTGGCATAAGACCGACTTTGGACTCCAGGCATACCAGTGTGTTCAACCCAAGTCATTCTCCGTGGTCCCGGTGAAACTTTTTCACACTTTAGCTGTTGTTGGTAGCAGATTCTTATATTTAAAGATTCTGGATTCCATGCATTTCTTTCATCCTTGTCAGGCTGGTGTGGAACATCCTCTAGTTTCACCCCAGGCTTCCCCGTTCCTTCACGGAGCGGAGAGGGGACTGGTGATTTGCATTTTCTTTACCAAAGCAAAAAGAGCTGGGAGTGTTCTTAGGAGTAGGATGTGCCTATCTGCATAATTGCAGGTATAATGCTGAGAGTGAGCAGTGCATTGCTCACTCATTTTTTTTTTTTGCATTGCTCATTCTTTTTTTTTTTTTTTTTTTTTTTTTTTTTTTTTTTTTTTTTTTGTGGATTTTGGGTCACACTCGGCAGCGCTCAGGGGTTACTCCTGGCTCCACGCTCAGAAATTGCTCCTGGCAGGCACGGAGGACCATATGGGGCACCGGGATTTGAACCGATGACCTTCTGCATGAAAGGCAAACGCCCTACCTCAATGCTATCTCCCAGGCCCCCGCATTGCTCATTCTTACCTCATTTGAAAACCACTGGAGAGAAAGATACTGTTTTCATAGTAAATTCTCTCTCTCCTTTTTTGTCCCCTTTCTCTCCTTCCCTCTCTCCTTTCAAGTTTCCTAATGTCCAATGTAGTAAATCTCCAATAAATCCAGTTTATAGGGTTTATTATAAAGTCAAATTATTGGGCATCTCAACATTTAATGTAAACATGCCCTCCCTCTCTGGAACAACATAAACTGGTCATCAGGAGAAAGTCCCACAACAAAATATGGTGAGCAAAGCTTGTCAAGATGTCTAGAGCTGTAATATGATACTAAATGACCACTTGTGGCTATTAGGTACTTAATATATCTACTTTAGGGACTAAATTTTATTTCTTTTGTGTGTGTGTGGGGAAGGAGTTTGGGCCACCCTCAACACTGTTCAGGTCTTACTACTGTCTCTATGCTTAGGGATCACTCCTGGCAGGCTTGGGAAACCATATATGTTGCCAGAGAGTGAATTCAGGGAGGCCATGTACAAGAAAAGCACTCTATCCACTGTACTATCACTTCAGCCCTAATTTTATTTCATATTTATTTATTTATTAACTTTTAACTTTTGATGCTTGATTACTACTGGAAAACATTTAAGGACATTTAGAACTAGTCGGGTATGTGAATCTCCCTGTCCAACTATAAATTTTATAAAGTGCAAATATATATTAAGAACTTACTAAAAAATTTAACATTTCTTTAAAGATCTAACCAGAGACATAAATATATAAAGTGCATGTTTTGCATGCCAGAGCCCCAGTTCTTTCTCATGATTTCCTCAGCACTTCCCAAGCATCCAGCCCACTAGAGAGAGAACTACTTTGTAGGACCCCCAAACAAACAAAAATATAAATTCAAATGCAAGTGTATCATGAACATAAAAATTCAGATTTTAAGTCTTAATGACAACAATAGAGTGTAATCTACCCATTTAATAACTCCTAACATTACTAATTTTAATATTTATTACATGTGAAAAATAAGTTTATTTTTTGGGTTCAATAGAAAAAATAAATGCTGATTTCATCTGTTGTATTTTTTTTAGTAATTTAAAATGATGGTTACAAAATCTAAAATCACTTAAATGGTTTACATTATATTTCTTTTGTATCATGTGTGGTAGAAGAGACCAAATAATTGACTAAATTTTATTTTCTCCCTAGAATGGTGCTTTTGACTTTCCTCAATATTCACCAATAGAGCACCTATTCTGAATGAGGATTGCATAAAAAACAAGCATATAAACAAACTTTATAGGTGGATAAAAGTCATTCTGATGATTTGTGTGTTCTGCCAAGCTTCTGATACAAGGCATGAATACAAATAATGAAAGAAATACAGTCATGAATAAGAAGATAATTGATCCAAAATGGAGGTAATTTTCCTGGATAAAAGGGCAGGCAGATAATGTCTTTCTCAAGAGGGAGAGTTAAGGTGCAAAGAGTAAAGATGAACTAGAATTGCAATCTAAACAAGAGAAACATATAGAAATGTTGTCTGAATGACAGGATCAGGTAGCTGTCAAAGAAACACTTTAATATTATTATAAATTCCGATGATTGGTATGTTTCTGGAATATGCAATCTTAAACATATGTGAAATCTTTTCCTCTCCACCCCAAATATTATATATTAAAGGCCAAAACCCTTTAGAAGAGTAGACAATGATGAAGTGTTCTTTGCCAGCCTATAATATTGAACCCTCCTCAATATGTTATTGTGTTATTGATGGAATATTTTCCAGTTATGTTCTTCAGACAAAAATTCAGAACAATTAATTTGTGATATCTCTTGAACCTGTGGCATTCTTGAGAGGAAGCATATTTTTCTACACTTACTACATTTTGATTTTCTATAATATGGAACAGAGCTTTCAGAAATGGTTTCTGAGAAGGGAATTAAACGTGTGTTCTTCCAAGGTTCTGACTTAATGGGGTCAGGAAAAAGAGCTTGAGGAAAGAGAAATGACTAAGACAGCACACCCTAAGACAGGAAAAGTGGATTTCAATCAAAAGGTCAACCAGTACTACAATCCTAAGAGGGGTTATTACATCTGAAAGAGCACTATCCCTTGATATTTATAGAGAATGAAAAGAATATATAAAAATCTTCCAGGTTGGCTCACAGAAAAATTGATAAGGACCACTACTTTTGACATTTTTTAAGGCTTTAACTATGTTTAACTTTGGAGGATGACCATAAGCATAAATGCTAAACAAGGAGTCACTTGTTCTATAAATCTTGATTGTTTTATGTGTGATGCTCTTACTAAAGATCCCAGAAAGTTGGAGAGCCTTGCTTTATTTCACAAAGACTGAACTTTCATAGATGGAGAAAACATGAAGAAAAGAATCCCAGTATTGTATGAAGTCCAGAGCTGAAGTGATTGAGATGTCATGAGTAAACTGAGATTCAGTTTTGGAAAGAAACACACACACACAAAAAAATCACATAGTTGTAGGAGACAAATCAAGTTTCTGCAATTTGTTTTGTATATAAGAAAAAAAAATTTTTTTGTTTTTTTGTTTTTGGGCCACACCTGGTGACACTCAGGGGTTACTCCTGGCTATTCGCTCAGATGTCGCTCCTGGCAGGCACGGGGGACCATATGGGGAACCGGGGGATTGAACTGTGGTCCATCCTAGGTTAGCGCAGGCAAGGCAGGCACCTTACCTCCAGCGCCACTGCCCGGCCCCATAAGAAAAAATTTTAATGTAGATCAGATCGCTCTGCTAATCTCCAGGTTGTAGATCAAATTAGCCTCCTGACATACAACCACACATAGCCAGAGAGAATAGGATTGCTCATGGTTATGCCAAATTTACATAGCCAAAATAGACTATGCCTGGAAACCAGGCCTTTTCCCAATTAAGGAAATTAGCATAATTCAGTGATCCAAGCTGTACCCTTCAATATCCATTCCATCATTTAATTCATGATCATCTAATTATGCCTCCAAGATATATTTAGAACTTCTTTCAATCGCCAGAATAATTTCCTCTCCCTCTTCCAAAGTGTCATCATTCTGTATGGTGAACTGAACTCCCAAGCTTTTTTTTTTTTAGGTGCCAATCACAAGTCTATCTAAATCCATTGGGGGTAACATGGGACCCCCCCTCACCAAGCTCTCTATAATAAAGAAGCATTAAATAATGCATAGGTATTTTTTCACTTGTCATTTTCATTTATAGACGTTGATAGTCATTGTAGAATACTAACTCTGGCATCCTCACTGCTTCTGGTCATGGATTTCAAACAATATGAAAAAACCAAATACCTGGTATTTTCCACATAATCTCTTTGTGCATGACTTCGCTACAGAAACACAGCAAGCTTCTGTTTAGGTTCTGAAATAATTCAAAACTGTCCTATACTTCTTTATTATTAACTCTTCAGAAAAAATTTTAATCTCTTTGAAACTCAGTTTGTTAGGTTCCATAGTCGAGGGATGAAACCACACAACTGAAATCAAAGCTTTACTCAGTCCACCAACAAACTACAAACTGATCAACCAGTGCTACCTCCTGCAGGAAGCCACCCCTCCCAAGGGTCACAAGCCTGGTGATATGGGGTTAGAAGCAGGAAGTCTTGACCTTTAAGTTGATTGACTGTTTTCTAAGATGTTTCTAGGGTGAAGTTTCAGCATGTTCTTTTATAGCTAGATATCGAGGGAGGTATACTGTGGTTCACAGGGCCTTGGATCTGCATCGTTATTGTTGGGATAAAAACTCAGCCCTTACATGAAACTTAGCCTTGCCAGCCAATGGAAACTTAACTTCAGCTTAACAAAAATGGAGTCCCTTCTGTTCCAGGCTTCACAAGTTACCCATCCAAATTTGGGTCCATACAAATGATGAGCTCATCATTTCTTTATTTTTTTTTTATTTTTTTGGTTTTTGGGTCACACCTGGCAGTACTCAGAGGTTACTGGCTCTGTGCTCAGAAATCGCTCCTGGCAGGCATGGAAGACAATATGGGATGCAGGGATTTGAACCGGGTCCGTTCTGGATTAGCTGAGTGTAAGACCAACACTGTGGTATCTCTCTGGCTCCTATATCTCATCATTTCTAAGTGCCTTGCAATTTAGCCAGCTGTGTGTGAATTTGATTACTGCCTATGATACACAATTAATTATTTTGCATTAGTAGAAAGAAAACGGCTTCTAATTCAATAGTTTATAGAATGTGATCAAAATCTCCTCAAGATGTATTGCTACCCTTTCTCCATAGAATCCTTAAGCTATATAAGCCAGCTTTAGATGCCATGATTATTTCTATAATCAATTTTCTAAGAGTTACTTTCTCTTTTTTGACACTCCAATTTGTCCTCATTCCAGTTTCCCGAGAAAATGCCTATTGGTCTTTATAAAGAAATTATTGCAAGCTCTTCTTTTTCTTTTAAACTGTTTCAATATTTTTCTCTTCAGTTGCCTTATTCAAAGAAAGCTTCTTACCTTTTGTTAGCATGAAAATTTATCACAAAAAAGCACTTTCTGCTCTTTGAATTATTTCCTGCTTTGTGTTCAAAGTATAGCACATAGTTGAATCAGAGACCTTAAGTTCTTTTATATACTGAGTTCCTTTAAACTGGTGGAGAAGACAAAAGTAACATTTTAGTAATAAGAACCAAAATTATTGATATCAATGTGTTTATTTATTTATTTATTTATTCTATTGGGAGATCCTCCTAATTTGTGTTCAGGAAGCTAGGGGCACCACCTAATTTTCAGTAAGGCAGGTAGTGGTTCAGTACAAGAGTCTAAGGATGCAATACTACTTAAATCTTGCCATGCTGAAGATACTCAGTAGTGCTCTGGAGCCTCCAGGGCAATGCTGAGGGGAATATGCGGTTTCAGGAATTGAAGATGGGTCTTGCATATGATAAACTAAGTTTAGGGAATTTAACTAATTCTGCAGTAGAAAAAATTCTAAGATAGGAAAAAAGCAATATAAATTATATTTAACGTTCTATTTACTTAGAAGGACCTTATATAAAATTAATAAGAATGTCAGATATCTATCAGGCATTTAATTCTTTTTCTATTTGGTACTTGAGTCATATTCAGCAGTACTCAGGGCTTATTCCTGACTCTGGGTTCAGAAAATCAGGTGTGACCTAAATAACCCAAAGAAAGCAGAAGGTTTTCTGAAACGGGGTATAAGAGAGGTGAAACTGGCAACTGTGATCCCCCAGGTGAGGAATGCATGGTAGTAGGTAAGGAATAAGGATGTGTTTGGGTAGCTCAGATCTTTTTTTGTAACAAATTGTCAGGATCTTCACTTTGACCATTTCAGGCTATCTCCTTAGGTCACTGGGCCTCTCTACCAGAAAACTTTATCAAAGCCATTACTGACCACAATCATTTTGCTCTGAAAAATGGTTGACATTATCTTCATAATCTAGTACTGAGGACAAGCAAAATCTAACCCAGAGTCATCTCTAAAGAAGTGACTCAGCAGGTTACTCAAATTCCAAAAAAGCCCACAACTCTGAATAAGAAAACATCCCTTTAACAGTTCCAGGTTTTCAGCACACCCACCAGAGATTCGCATACAAATATCCTTTACTTTAGGTGTAGGCTGTGTTTTAGTTATACGTTTACCCAAACCATAAGAAACATACTGAAAGACTAGCTTCTAGAACTGTGATATTTAGTATAATAGTAAACACTAACGTTGAGGTGGTTACAAAGACTTAAAGTTTAATTAAAGTGAAATGTGGAGCAATCTAGGGAGATAGTATACTGATTAAGGAGTTTACTCTGTAATTTCCCAGTTCCTTTTTGATCCCTAACACCCAAGTGCTGCCAGGTGACACACTGGAGGACCCCCTGACACAGTCAGGCATGGCCTGGTGATATGAATAAGCACCAGATAGCATTGCATCCCTGGATGTTGGCATTCAGGCAACCAACTTGGTTGGCCAAGAGTCTCTAGTAGTGAATCCCAGGCCCCTCTAGGACCCCTTGGAAAGCTAAATAGTATGACTAGTGCCTGTCTTATTAAACAATGCAGCTACAGAATGTTTTCTGGCATCACTAAAAGTTCTATTGGGCAGCTCTATTTTAGAAAGATGTCCATGATGCTGCAATGTTCAGTTTTTAACATCAAAATCATGTAGATTTTGACCCTATTTTGACCCTATTTTGTAAAAAAAAAAAATCACATCCCCCTTTTTTTAGGAAATAAAAAAGTCTATGTTTTGCTAAAATTTAAAGCATTTGAATAGCTCCTGTTAAAAATGTTACATATTTGAAGAGTTGATTTGCCTTAAGAGATAAAATGGGGGCCCGGGAGATAGCATGGAGGTAAGGCGTTTGCCTTTCATGCAAAAGGTCATCGGTTCGAATCCCCGGTGCCCCATATGGTCCCCCGTGCCTGCCAGGAGCAATTTCTGAGCATGGAGCCAGGAGTAACCCCTGAGCACTGCCGGGTGTGACCCAAAAACCAAAAAAAAAAAAAAAAGATAAAAAAAAAAAGAGATAAAATGAAAAAAGATTTAACTTGTTTGAAATCCAGTGATCATTACAGGGGAAATTGCAATGCTCTGTGGGGAACTATGGTGGAAGGAGGTCAACACTGGTGGTAGGGAGGTCCTAATTCACTATCACTATATACCTGAAATACAACTATGAAAGACTTGTAGTTCACAATAGCCTCAATAAAAAAATTAAAAATAAATGCACAAATAAAGATAGTCTTTTTTTTGGGGGGGGGGGTCACACCCAGCAGCGCTCAGGGATAACTTCTGGCTCTATGCTCAGAAATCACTTCTGGCAGGCTCAGGGAACCATATGGGATGTTGGCTATCGATGCCAGGATTCGAACCACTGACCTTCTGCATGAAAGGCAAACACCTTACCTCCATGCTATCTCTCCAGACCCATAAAAATAGTCTTTTAAAAAATAGCAATGCTCATTCTCCTTAAAATCTTTGTAATAGAGCAAATGGGAAAAATATTTAAAAATATGATGCCTTTCTAGGTAAAAGAAAAGCAATAAAAATTGCTTATTTTGGGGCCAGAGTGGTGGCATAGTGGTAGGGCATTTGCCATGTAGGTAACCAACAGAGGATGGACCCTGGTTCTAATCCTGGCATCCCAAATGATCCCCCGAGCCTGCCAGGAGCAATTACTGAGAGGAGAGCCAGGGTAACCCCCAAGCACTGCTGGGTGTGACCCAAAAACCAAAAACCAAACAAAAAAAAAGACAATGAAAATTAACTTTGAAAAAAAAAATGCTTTTAAACAAAATGTTCAGGCCATAGAGATTGTACTGAAGGCAGAGTGCATCTCTGTACTGCATATTGTCTGTTGAGCACTTTGAGCTAGAGGTACCCCTTGAGCACCCAAACTAAAAACTAAACTAAAGTACTTAGTATTTAGAAGAACATTACTTTGAGAAGTTAAGGTCTAAAGGGGGAAGGAAGAACTAATTTTTTTAATATGAAAAAGATTTTCTGATATTTGGATTGAACCGTGTGTATAAAAAGGTCCTGGTTAGATAAGGAGGAAAAGAGGATTTAAACAGGAGTCCTCAAACTTTTTAAACAGAAGGTCAGTTCACTGTCCCTCAGACTTTTGGAGGGTCCGACTATAGCAAAAAAATATAAACAAATTCTTATGCACACTGCATATATCTTATTTTGAAGTGAAGAAACAAAATGGGAACAAATACAATATTTAAAATGAAGTAAAATTAAATAAACAAACTTACCAGTATTTCTTTTTTTTTTTTTGGTTTTTGGGTCACACCCGGCAGTGCTCAGGGGTTACTCCTGGCTCCATGCTCAGAAATTGCTCCTGGCAGGCACGGGGGACCATATGGGGCACTGGGATTTGAACCGATGACCTTTTTGCATGAAAGGCAAACGCCTTACCTCCATGCTATCTCCCAGTCCCCACTTACCAGTATTTCAATGGGAACTATGGGCCTACCTTTGACTAATGGAATGGTCAGTGTTCCATATTTGTGACTTCTAATCATAACAAATGATGCAAGTGTGCATTTAATGTTAGTCTTGATCTGGTGGGAGATTTCAATTTATCTCCTTTTTTTTTCTATCTTACCACTGAGATAATTTGAAGTCTTTGGAGCTTTATAAGATAGTAATGTGGGCCAGGTACTTTCCTTGTACACAGCCAACCTTGGTTTTGAACTTGACACCAAATATGAACCCTTGAGCATCAACAAGTGTGACCATACCAGGTGTAGCTCAAACAAGCAAAATAACAGCAAAGTTTGGATTTGGAAGGTGAGAATGAGAAGTATTATGAAGAATATTTCAAGGCAAAGTATAAAATTCGAATGTTGAATGTTAGATCTAGAAGCAATCGTTAGAACTTAAATTAATGGATTTACACTCTTTTTATGGATGAAAAGTCTAAGGTTAGAACTGCAATTGGTTTTTACATCAGCTATAAACTATAACTCAAGGAGTATTAAGGACTCCTAACCACTAAATACAATCAAACACTGAAATTATTTGAAGTCTTTGGAGCTTTATTATAGCCAATATGAGTTACCATCATATATGTTTCAAGGCTAAAAAATTACCCTTATGGGATGATGGGATGACTAATTCATTTTACAAAACCCAACTGAGTTTATATATGATTTTCTGTTTTTATGCCAATGCTTTATATTGAATAAAATATTGATTGTATAACATACTATCATCATAGTATAATCTACTATAATTTCAGAAAATAACAAGAACTGGAAAGTATGTCAATGTAAAAAGAGTGGGAATAGAATATTATCTTAGACAGAGAGAGAAGGGAGTGAAAAATCATTTTGAGTAAGTGATAAATGCAAAGATTTGGTCAAGGAAGGAAAAAACATTGCCACGACGTGGGGAAATATCTGGAAAAAGGGATTTATTTGTGAGACTATAAAACTCTGAAGAAAACAAGACTGTTTAAGAAAGGAACATAAGGACAGAGTGGTTGAAGTACAGTGAGCAAAGGAGACAAGGAAAGGAGGGTTAGATGAGAAGAAAACTGCAGCCATGTAAAAACTTTCTATTTTATTTAGAAGATCTTTTGTGGTTTTGAGGGATAAGAATGGATGTATGTTTGATTGACATATTATTAGAAAGATAAGTTTGGTTACTACATAATAAACACAGTAAGAATGGAAAGTAATTTTTTAAGAAGCTCATTTGATTCTATGGATTTGGAAGATGGGAATGAGAAGTATTAGAAAGGCTATTTCGAGGCAAAGTAGAAAATTTTCTTGTTCCCAAAGTCTGTCTACATTGAGTGAGTTTATCATCAGGAATTCTTTTTTTTTTTTTTAAAGAAGAAAGCAGCATGTAAATCTTGATAAAATTTGGAGGAATTCAACTTTTGCCATTAAGTCAAACAAGTCATGCATAGTGAGGTGAAATTATTGGTAAGAGCTAGAAGCACTCTGTTATTTTGAAATGCATTTTAGGAAAGTAATAGTGACTCTAAATTTTTTAATGACAAGGTTAATGCCTTATTAATTTTCTGAAATTTGTTGTAAACAATGTCAGGTATGACAGGTATGCAAAAAATTTATCTGGATGCTCATAATGTGACCTTTGGAGTCAGATGAATTTGAAAAGTATATTTAGAGGGGGGTTTTACATAGTATAGAGCAAATGTTGAAAAGAACAATTAAGCTATTTCTGAGTTATCTTAATTCAATCTGATTTATGCATTAAAAGACACTAATTGGCCCAATATAATTTAGTTTATGGAGATAGTTCTAATTTCAAGTGTGTCTGGAACCTTGGCTCAATGGGTAACATGGCATTTATTTTGAGTTTATTTATTATCTCCCGTTGTAGCATTGTTTTCTTTTGGGTGGGTGGAGTTTGTTATGGATTAAATTTAAGGATTCATTCATGTGAGGCATGTACTCTATCACCTACCCAATGCTTTCCAGGATATTTAAATTTTTCTGTCTCTGATTTTGTCTTTATTTATTCAAGTTCTCTCATATTTGCTTTATTCCCAGGTTATTGTTTTCACATGGTTTCCCAGTGATTATAATTTTACAACTTCTAGTTTATAAATGCCAACTGAAAGCATCTCCTTTTCCAAAATAGTTCAGCCAAAAGTCTTAGGAGCCATGCAAACATGGGTTAAGGACCAGGGGAAGGAGCAGTCATTTTAAAAGATAGAAGAATTACTGAGAAGTTAGAGTGCAGAGTTGCAGGTGAAGTAAAAATGATATACTGCTGGGTCAGAGAGATAGTACAATGGGTAAAGCACTTGCCTTGTATGCAACCAAGCTAGGTTCGATACTGTATGATTTCCAGAGAACAGCTAGGAATGATCCCTGAGCACAGAGCCAGGAGCAAGTCCTGAGTACTGCTGGGTGTGGCGGCAATATCGGTATGAAAAAAGAAAAGGAAGAATCTCATAGCTGAAGAGGCAATTTCTAATCACAAAATTCCTCAAGCCCTCAGAAGTGTTGACCCGAGGACAAGACTATTAGTTATGAATTTAAGCCAGCTCAGCTTGCATTTGCAGTAATAAATATATGTACATACATACATATACACATGCATATATATACATACATAATTCATTTTAAAGAGTTTTACCTTGTTTTTTTTTTTTTACTGTCAGAGTTGCTCAAGATTTAATTCTGGCTATACCCTTAAGAATTACTCCTGGTGGTATTTTGGGATCATATATGTCCTGGGAATTAGGGTGCTTGCCTTGTACCCAGCCAATAAAGATTTAACTGCTGTACCATTTTCTGTCCCCTTCTACTTATTCTTTAAGGGTCCCAAGAGAGATATTTCAAGTTCATCTGAGAAACTAAAGATGTCTTTGGTGCATAAGAGCATAACTAAGGCAAGGACCAGCAGTCATTGCCATAGTTTTCACTTCCTTATCCATTCCCAGACATTTGTATGAAGTCCCAAATTATCTATAGTTCATAGATTTGTAAGAAATCATTCTTCCATATGAAGAATCTTTTTATTAAAGAGACCATAAACCCAACATATTTTAACTTACTTCAAAAGCTCAAATGCTAGAGCAATAAAAAAGAGAGCCATGTGGTGTGGTGACTTAAGCAAGTTTGCAATTTTATTATGTAATGAAGCTAAACAAAGAAGCAAAATTTGCTCCCATAACTTCTATCACTAAGAATCTCAAAATTGCCTGCCAGTCAGTAGAAAAAGAAATCATTTAATAGAGTTAGATGAAATTACATTAATTGAAAGCACATTTAACAACAGTAATGAATGCTTTTGTAAATGTATTAAGGTCAGGGGCCAGAGAGATAGCACAGGGTAGGAGGGCCTTGGTTCGATTTTCTGCATCTCATATGGTCCCCCGAGCCTGCCAGGAGCTATTTCTGAGCCCAGATCCAGGAGTAACCCCTGAGTGCCTCTAGGTGTGACCCCAAAACCAAAAAAAAAAGTTAAAAAATTATTAAGGTCAAAGAACATCCACTAAAGAATACCTGTTACAGAACTTTTTTAATTTTATTTTGCTTCCCCACTGATAATACTCCAGAAATCCCCTTATTTTTCTGCTATGTTTTCTGGAAACGCACATTTCCAATTAAGCTTCAAAAGTTTTTTGTCATAAGTTTGTCATAAGTTTCATACTGGAATGTTCCATGAAGAGAAAACACTCTAAGTATTTCAAGATTAAGAGGATTTAATACAGGTAATTAAGTGCTTGTAGAATGATGAGAGACATGCAATTCAGAGGCACCAAATGGAATTCTGACTTGAATGTCAAGGTCAAGAGATTGTGGCCTGCAATTTGAAAGCTACAGGTTTCATGTTTCCACTGGTGCCTTCTGGCTGGACTATCAGATTAGGCTTCAACCCCCAACTGGGCTTCTGAGTTGGAGGGTCTGGCAAATGCCTCCATCTGTGTTATAGACTACCTAAGGTGAAGCCAGTGCTTGGATCATCCTGGAACCCTGTCTTGCTTTGACGCCCTGCTGAGGAAAAAAGGGAACCCAGAGAGGGCACACCAGGAACTCCTGGTGGCTGGCCTGAACGGTCTGGAGCAGTTTCAGCTCTGCAGCTTGGGCTCTGTGAGCTCCCTGCTGAGACTTTGGCAGTGTGGAAAGCTGAAATCAAACGCTTTGCAGGGGTCTCAAACTCAATTTACCTGGGCGCCGCAGGAGGCAAAGTCGGCATGATCCTTGAGTGCAAAGTTAGTAGTAAGCCTTGTGACCCAAACAACTAAAGGAAAACGAAACTAAAAAGATTCCTCTAGGGCAAGGTCACAAAATATTGTAAGGAGGGCTGCAAACGGCCCGTGGGCTGCGACTTTGAGACCCCTGCTATAGGGTCTCTGAAGAAGTGAGATAGGGCGCAGGGCAGGGAAGGTGGGTAGCTGGACTATTTGTGATGATCAGGCTCTTCAAGTTTCTAATTTTGATTTCTTTGTTTTGTTTTTTGTTTTTGTTTTTTGGCCACACCCGGTGACGCTCAGGGGTTACTCCTGGCTATGCACTCAGAAGTGGCTCCTGGCTTGGGGGACCTTTTGGGGGGAATCGAACTGCGGTCTGTCCTAGGCTAGCGCTGGCAAGGCAGACACCTTACCTCTAGTGCCACCATGCAGGCCCCTCTAATTTCGATTTTTAAAAAATTGAGATTCTATGGTTTACAATATTATTAATAAAGTTTTTCATGCACATTCTTTCTGATGGATTCTCTCTCTCTCTCTCTCTCTCTCTCTCTCTCTCTCTCTCTCTCTCCCTCCCTTTCTCTCTCTTTCCCCTCTTCTGGCTGGACACTTACTGTGCTCAGGTCACACAGAGGATTAACCCAAACTATCTGTCCCAATAAACTACCAGGCTCACTAGTCTTAATACCCACCTATTTACATCTGCTTGGCAAGGATATAAAGTTGAGTTGTACAAAGTTCTGTTTTGATTCAAGGATATATTGTGAGATGATCACCACAGTTTGCTTTGATACACCTCTTGAACTGGCTTTCACAGGGAACCCAATCACATATCCCAAATGGACCACTGCTGCAGTCTGTCATGACATTGCTGGTTTGTTGGTGAAAATAAATATCTTTTAGCTGAGATCCTATTACAGACACATCCCACAGCCACCAGCATGTCAGTTCATTGGCCAGCTTCATAGAGTCATGTCATTTTTGCCACACTGCACTGGTATACATCAGTGGCCCAGCTTCACTACTTTTCCACTGATTTTTGTAGACACAAAACTGACAGAAATCCAGGCATGCAGGTTTTGGGACTGAGAACTCTGGGTCTTTCTGTAGTGAGTGTAGGCAGCCTCCTCCATGCCCTCTGTATTTCTGGAAATCCTGACAACCACACATATTCCAGTGTGCTACTACCATGTCAGCTCATCAGCCTAGCTCCACAGATCCAGGAATTTCTAGAGTGATACTCTAAATTTTTCAATAATAGCATCCCATTAAAAACACACCAAATTAGGACTGGAGAGATACCATAGAGTTAGGGCATTTGCAGAAGGGTGGTGGTTTGAATCTTGATATTCCATATGGTACCCTGAGCCTGCCAGGAGTGATATCTGAGTGTAGAGCCAGGAGTAACCTCTGAGTGCTGTTGGGTGTGACCCAAAAACCAAAACTAAACCAAAACAAAACAAAACAAAAAACAAACAAAAAATACCCACACCAAATTATATGTCAAAGTAGCATAGAAGCTATCCAAGACCAACAAACAAAACCAGTAACACTGAATGCTCAGGTAGTGAACAGCTTAGTAAACCTTCAGACAATGTCTTAATGACCCTATTGTGAGATAATATAACAATATTTACCAAGTTCTTTTATGCTTTCATAATTCCATTACCACTTAGTTGTAACAAGCAATATATAATAAATTATTTTATACCTGCCAAGGGACAGACTTGGATTTGGTGGGAAACTGGGGTCAATGGTAGAGGAAAGATTACACTGGTGGTGGGATTGGTGTTGGAACATGAAATGCCAGAATTAGTTGTATAATGAGCACCTTTGCAAACAACAGTGTTTAAACGTCCAAATGGCCAACAACAAAGTACAGCATGGCCTCAGATAGATAGCAAAAGAATGAAGAAACTGAACACTGTGACTTGGGGTCTGCACAGATAAGATTTGTTTTTGCTAAACATACAGCCAGATTTATATATTTGCTAGATCCAGTATGAGAACCAATAGTTTGAAAAGTCTGTTATGACTATGTGGAAAACCCCCTAGACTCCCTTTAAAAATGACCTGTGAGCTATTGTCGGGTCGTTGCCTGACAAGGACAATCCCAGCATGCTGGTAATAAACTTCTCCCTGATGTGTTTTCAGACTGTTTGTCTCCTCTATTCTTTGTGGGATGGATCTTGAATTCAGAGCTAACAGTAAAAGAACTTTTAAAAGATCCTATTATGAGAGAGAAAAAGAGAGACATAGAGAGAGACACACACTATGGCCATTACATCTTACATTTTCCTATCTTGATACCTGGTATTTTATTTTCATGAGACCTTTGATTCAAAAGTAAAACTCAAACTCTGATAAAGTTCATGCAATCATATCTTTCAAAATCTACTGACTAATCAGTTACCTCTACTGAATTTGCATTTACCTTCAAAACGTAGGCAACTATGCTTGATTGACACAACATAATTCACATCTGGAATCCTAAAAGACAGGGTGATTCAAAAGTAGCAGTAACAGTTAATAGTGTTTTGAATTTCTGGATCCTATGGTTGCTTTTGCAGCTATGCAACGACTTCATTTTTGTTTAATAGTGTCACTCACATAGAAACACCAATTTAGACTCCAATGTGTAGGTGAAGTTACTTATTGTTCAGAAACAAATGAAAGAACAGAATGTTCAGCTAGCAAAAATAGTTTACTAGTCTTCTGACAATGACAATAACTTAATTGAAGATACAATAGTGTATTCTATGTCAAATATGTGATACATGTTCTTTAAATAAAGCAAATTTAATTTAAAAAAAGAAATCAAAGTTCCAAGTTACAGCAATGGATTATGTGGCGTTGATGCTATGCAGACATCTG
The DNA here is from genome assembly GCA_004027635.1 of Crocidura indochinensis. Lineage (NCBI taxonomy): Eukaryota > Metazoa > Chordata > Mammalia > Eulipotyphla > Soricidae > Crocidura > Crocidura indochinensis. Next base: position 513 of record PVKC010002019.1, on the reverse strand, counting down.
AGTATACTCCCAAAATTATCTGTCCAATCTACATGAGATTCAAGCACCATCTCTTATTTCTATCCCTCACTGGATGACTTGACAACTTCAGAGTGAATCGTTCCCTGCATTTCTGAAAAGACTCTGGTGTCAGCAATGGAAGATCCCACTAAGCAGATTTAAAGAATGACATTGTTGCTATTATAAGTGAGAAACTGATATAGAAAAACTATACAGAAACTTCTGATAAAGTTGTAGCTGACATCAAAGATAAATCCATCACAATGGTACATACTGCTACTACATATATTCATAATATTCACAAATATATTCATCATAATCTTACAAAAATGCTAAATATTCCTGGAATTGGATTATAAGTGAAAAAGTTATAAGGAAGGTCTATACATGGAATTAAAGTGACCATAAATTCACAATACTTTAGGCTAAATAGAAGGAATATGGGTATAGATTGTACTATTTTGTCTACTTTTATGAATTGCTAATATTTTCCACAACAAAAAGTTATGAAAG
>PVKC010002018.1:0-46100 GCA_004027635.1 Crocidura indochinensis | reverse complement strand
TTCAACTTTCCTGGAAAGAAAACTGCCTTTTCCTGGTCCTCTGATGGCAAAAAGGGAAAGCAGGATTTTCCCATTCTTTCATTTTTTTTTCTTTTTTTGGGGGGGGGGTCACACCCGGCAGTGCTCAGGGGTTACTCCTGGCTCCATGCTCAGAAATTGCTCCTGGCAGGCACGGGGGACCATATGGGGCACCGGGATTCGAACCGATGACCTTTTTGCATGAAAGGTAAACGCCTTACCTCCATGCTATCTCCCGGGCCCCCCTTTCATTTTTTTCTACAATTGTTTTAAAAACACTTCTTGCAGTTGACACCATTTGTTAAAGCATCTGCTGTATTTAATAAAAAACTGTATTTTGTTTAATAAATGAATTTAATTGCATTTAATTTTATTGTATGGTAATTAAAGCCACTGAAAAGGAATTGGATAAAATATTAATTTTCGTATATCCTAAAAATGAGTGAAATTATTCTATGTTTATCTCTACTTCTGACTTATTACAACCAACATAATATTCTCCATATCCATATGTGTATAAAAAGCATATTTTATGGCTTTACTTTTTCTAATAGCTGCATAGTATTCTATTGAACCATGGTTTCTTTATTCACTCATCTATTTTCAGGCACTTAGGTTGTTTCCAGGTTCTATTGTAAATAGTGCTGCAATGAACATAGGAATGCAAGAGGGCTTTCCTAAATTGTGGTTTAGGTTCCTAGGATAATATCCAGAGACAATAGAGACAGACCCAGGAGGACCAGTCCATGGTAGGAAGCTTGCCATAAATAGTGAAGCAGTGCAGTTAGGATAGAGAAGGTACTGCTATGACAATGGTGGTTGGAAAATGATCACTCTGGATAAGCACTGGGTGAGTGTCGAAAGAAGATTAACTGATATATTTAGTACCCCCCTTATTAACAATAGTGCAAATCACAGAGTCAAAGGAAAAAGAAAGGAAGAGAGAGAAGTTAAGTGTATGTCTCAGAGGCAGGCAGGGGAATGCGTAGGAAGGAAACTGGAACAGTGTTGGTGGGATATGTGCAGGGTGTTGTACATTGTATGACTGAAACTCAATCATGAACAACTTCATAACCACAGTGTTTAAATAAAGTAATGAGAAACTGACTTTTCTTGAGCTACTATAACTATTCATATGCAGCTTTGCCTCTCCATCAGTCTCTCTGGACTTGTCTGCCCTGGGCTTCTTCTCAGCCTGCAAACACCATTGTGAAAGGCAGTTAGCAGTTAGATGGTTCCTCTTCTCTATAACTCCTGTAGTCAAGGCTATTTCCTAGGAAAGAAGCCTCCTCCCTGATAACTCTGCCAGTGGGTCTCAACCTGGGCCACATTGGATATCTCCAGTAGCCAATGGTCTGGGGTGAGTCTTATTCAATGTTCATTAGAATGCGTGATTCTCATGTAAAGATTAAGTCAGTCTTGTCTCTAGTCTCATGTTTCTTCCATGATTGTGTATAATTTAATCCTTGATGGAAGCTCTTACAGAAGAAGGCTGAGCTATTTGTGTTCAACTGTTGGGGTCAGAGTACTGTCCGATATCAGGCTGCCAGGAACAGAAGGCAGGCACAGGAGCTCTATCTCTAGCTTGTATTGATTTGAGTACAGGTGAAGAAAGTTAAGATCCCAATCATAGGGGCCGGGTGGTGGCGCTGAAGGTAAGGTGCCTGCCTTACCGCGCTAGCCTTGGGCTGACCGCGGTTCGATCCCCCGTGCCCCATATGGTCCCCCAGGCCAGGGGCGACTTCTGAGCGCATAGCCAGGAGTAACCCCTGAGCGTCACTGGGTGTGACCCCCCCAAAAAAAAAGAAAAAAAAAGGATCCCAATCATAGATACCAACAGTGAATTCACTCTTCTAGTTTCTCCTTTGAAAAGCAAGACATCACACCATTAAACACAACTGCTTGGTAGTTAATATGTTCTGAACTAACCGTTGGTGTCCTACTATGAAAGAAAGAGTAAAATCTATTAATAGGGCTAGAGATATAGTACAAGGGTTTAGATGCATGTTGCTATTCCCAGTTTGATCACCAGCACCACATATGATCTCCAGAGCACAGTCAGGATTGACTCTTGATTGTAGAGTCAGGAGTAAACCCTGAGCACCACCAGGTATAGCACAAAAACACACACACACAATTTTTGTCATTAAAGATATTTCAAGTAGTTGAAGGCAGCCAGAAAGATGCTCTGGAGGTTGGAAAGCCTTTTTTTTTTCTCTTTATAATTAAGCCTGGATTTGAAGTAGATGAATCTACTCTGATGCTTTTAAATTTTTTATTTTAAAAATTACTTTAAAAACTGTAGTTTACAAGGTTGTTTATAATACAGCTATTTTATTTTTAGTTAAAATTGTTCATGATTGAGTTTCAGACATAGAATGTACAATAACCTTCACCAGTGTAATTTACCTTCCACCAATGTCCCCACTTTCCCTCTGCTCTCCCCATATCTTTCTCTCCTGCCTGCCTCTGTGACAGAATTTTTTTCCTTTTTCTCACTCTCTTCCTTTTTTTCTTTAGACACTGTGGTTTGCAATATTGTTAATAAAAATGTATCATGCATATTAGTTTATTTCCTTTCAGTGCCCAGTTCTTGTCCAGAATGATCATTTCCAACTATCATTGTCACAGTGGTCCCTGCCTTAACTACACTCCCCCTCTATTTGTGGCGGCTTCCTCCTGGCCATTATCTCTATTATCCCTGGATATTATTATCATACTATTTTACATTACAAAAATAAATACAATCATTTTATGCCTATCCCTCTCCCTCTAACTCATTTCACTCAGAAAATACTTTTTATATATATCGATGTTTAAGCAAATTTTATGACTTAGTTTTTCCTAACAGCTGCATAGTATTCCATTGTGTAGATGTAACACAGTTTCTTCTGCCTCTCATCTGTTCTTGGGCTGTGGGTTGTTTCCAGAACCTGGCTGTTGTGAACAGTGCTGTGATGAACATAGATTTTCAAAGGGTTTTTCTGTACTTCATGTTTGGGCTCCTAGGTTATATTCCTAGGAGTGGTATTGCTGGAAGATCAATTTCTAGCTTTTTGAGGAATATACATATTTTTCCTTAAAAAGCTAACCAGTCTATTGCCACAAGCAGTGAATAAAAGTTCTTTTCTCCTTGCATGTAAACTACCACTGGTTGTTCTTGTTCTTTGTGATGTGTGCAAGTCTCTGTGGTGTGAGATGATACCTCATTGCTGTTTTGAGTTGCAAAACAAATCCCTGATGATTAATCATGTGAAACATATTTTCATATGTCTATTAACCATCTATATTTCTTCTTTGAAGAAATGTCTATTCATCTTTTCTTCTCATTTTTGGATGAGGTTAGATGTTCTGATCCTTTTTAAAAGTTCATTACATAAAGGATATGACTCAAGCGACAGAGCATATGATTTGCATACACAATACCTTGAATCCAATCTTCAACCTTGTATTTTTATTCCATTGGATTGGTTTATGTCTCAGTTTATGGTCAGCAGTTTGTTTGCTTTAGGGTCATACCCAGTAAATTTCAGAGCTACACTCTGGTCTATGCTCAAGGAACACTTATGGCAATGTTTGGGGGATCACTTTCAGTACTGAGGAGAAAGCATGCACAGATTCTGTTTTCATTTTTGTTTTTGTTTTTTTTGATTAATTATCATGAGGTAGAGTTTAAACAGTTGATGATAGTTGAATTTCAGTCAATACAATGCTCCTGGAGCCCGGGTGATAGCATGGAGGTAAAGCGTTTGCCTTTCATGCAAAAGGTCATAGGTTCGAATCCCGGTGCCCCATATGGTCCCCCGTGCCTGCCAGTAGCAATTTCTGAGCATGGAGCCAGGAGTAACCCCTGAGCACTGCCAGGTGTGACCCAAAAACCAAAAAAAAAATACAATGCTCCAACACCATTCCATCACCAGTTTCATTTCCCACCACCAATTTCTCCAGTTACCCTCTCATTCCTTCTACTGTCATCCACTGCTCCAGCCTGCTTCTATGACATATACTTTTATTCTCTCTCTCCTCTGTCTATATCTCTCTTTTTTCCCTCTCCTTTTTCCTTTTAAACACCATGGTTTGCAATACTATTCCTGAAGAGGCATCATGCATATCACTTTGATTCCTTTCAGTTCTCATTAAGTTCTCATTTTCAACTATTACTGTCACAATGGTCCTGTCCCTGTCCTAACTGCACACCCCTTTACCATCATTCTTATTGTCTGAGTATTATTCTCATACTACATTTTTGCCATCTCTTTTCAAAGACTCTTTCTAGTCAGTCATCCCTACTACAGCTCATTCTCTTCTTTTTCACTCTTGCCTCCCCATACCAGCCACAACTAAAAAACAATAGCAACAACAGCCATGACTGGAATATTGTATGCCTAAATCTCAACTATAAATACTTTGAAAATCATGGTGCTTAATAAAAATGTAAACTAAAACATACATACACAGACAATAAAACACACAGTCAAGCCAATTCTGGAGAGCAGGAAATTTACCAAGTGCATAACTCTAGCTAGCAGCAGCATTTGAGTGTGTTTTCTTGTCTAATTCAGCCTTCAGGGTCTTCTTGAGGAAAAGGAGAAAAACCATTATTATTACCATGACTAAATTGCATGTGGATAGACATGTCTATTATCTATTATTATCTATTATTTGCCATCTATTTGGCAAATGGTGCTATCTTCATTTTACAGGAGCTACATTTAGGTTATCTTCAGGACATACTCTAGAAAACATCTCTTTTGAGCATGATCTGGGTTGTTGCTAACAGCCTCTAGGGCCTTTGACATATTGTGACCCTTTTTAGTCATTTGGCACTCTAATCCCACTCTAATAATGTAAGACACTTTAAAGGCCCAAAACTGCTGGTAGCATGCAAACACTGGGGATTGTTCTCCCCCTACCTGGTACAGTCCAAATCTATTGTATACAGGTAAAAGGAGGGGGGGGGCAATTGTTTTTAAATCATGTTTAAAATCAAATTCATTTAAAATTGGGTTGTTTTATACCATTGACACCACTATTTTATACCACTGCTAATAAAATTATTATAATCATATGTTCTTTTTGTTATTTAAAAGTGTCAGATATCGGGCCGGGCGGTGGCGCTGGAGCTAAGGTGCCTGCCTTGCCTGCGCTAACCTAGGATGGACCACGGTTCGATCCCCCGGTTCCCCAATATGGTCCCCCGTGCCTGCCAGGAGCGACTTCTGAGCAAATAACCAGGAGTAACCCCTGAGCGTCACCGGGTGTGGCCCAAAAACCAAAAAAAAAAAAAAAGTGTCAGATATCCTTGTGGCCAGGTAACCTTTCATCCATTCCTGAGAGACAGATAGCCCCATTCCCCAACTTTTTCAGGCTCAAATCACAAGGCTAGAAATCCTCCCTTCCTTGTTGCTTTAAACCTTCCCTTTCTCCCCATCCCCCTACTCCTTATCTCAGGCTCAAGCAGTCACTCCAAAGTGCATTTCCTCCCATTTTCCGTTGCTGTCCTTGAATTTCTTCAGATCTCACAATTTTAAACTCACTACTCTCCTTCCAAAACCAAAGGGCATTGTAGGGAACCCTGGTGTTCTGTTAAATTAAAAGGCAGATAGAGTATTTTTGGTTTATAAAGTGTTTATTTCTTCAGAAAAAATTTCAAATGTCATACTAATTGAAAATTTAACAGATGCTCAATATATTCAATATTTTTCCATTTATTTTGTTATATGAATATGATTGGCTCCAAAATCAGAGCTTGTGCTCTGAATACTCTTCTCCCAGTCTTGGTAGAATCGCTCTAGCAGGATGAAGAAGATAAAGCTGTTCGTGGCTTTCCCTATTTTCACTGTAAGAACAGCATTTCCAAGTCCAGAATTGAGGCTCAGGATGGGAGTAAGCACTCCAGACCCAGGCAAGGGATAGGTTACTTTGCTGGTGCAGCTGCTGAGATTGGGAGAAGGGAGAAGGGTTCCCCAGAGGAGGGAGTCATGGGGGAGGGCAGTGAGGTTGTTGTATGGGGACGGATGACACGCTGAAGCCACAGCATCTTCCTTCTCCTCTTTTTGTTGGGGGGCACATTGTTCCTCCCCAAGTTGGCAGCTGTGACTGCACAGACTGTGGGCATCAATCATTTATGCAAATGAGTTGCAGAAAGAAAAGAAGAATTGTCCACATGAAGCATATTGTATAGAGAGTATATCATATTTTAATAACCATTCCTTTAATAACTTACTAATCATGGCTATAACTGTGTAACTGTAATCATTGGAACAAAATATAATAAAAAGGAGTTAGACAATGCCAAGAAGCATTAAATACCAAGCTGGGTACATGGTGAGACAACATCAAGTTCTTTAGCAGTTTATATCTATTTATCTGCACCAGCAGTCAAGTTCCTCATATAAGCCAGTGCCTGGCTGGCTGCTTCGTGTTCTGCCCTTGTATCACTCCAGGCAAACTTCAGGCAGGATTCTTCATTTTAGATCTCCTTGCCCTTCAACCTAGTTAAACATTAACTTGGATTAAAGACATTCCTTTCAGAGACAGCCTGCTTACAGTTAGAGATGTCCTTTGAAATGACTACATTTCCTTTCAAACAATCCATTTCTCTTCACCCCCCTTACCTTCCTTCTGTTTGCTGCTGTTGCAATAATAGAACTGATACACAATTGATTGCAAGACTCACTCATTTGGCTGTGGTGCTCCAGGGTTAAGCAGTACTTCTGGGGGTGTCATGCTCTTTCACCTTACCCCTGGCCTGACAGGCAATCATACATCTTAATTGTGGTATTGGAAGTCACCAGTGGCCATGCTGGGAACTGAACTTACAGCTTCATGTCTGGGAAAGGCTAAACCATCATGGTCCCCAAGTAATCATTTTTAACCTCTGTCTTTCTCAGTCTCTCTTTCTCTCCATTCCCAGGTAATTTGTCTTTGCTTTTGCATTGTTACTCTTTCTTTGAGTCTTTATAGGTCTCCAGGAAGAGAAGGTTATATGTGTACAGATTCTAGAATAATCTAGGGTTCTAAAGTAGCCAAGATTGCTTTGTGTACTTCTCCTGAGTCAGGTGGTTCTCCTACTCCCTCACATGTCCTCTCTCACATGTCCTCTGCTGCTGGGCCTAATTCCTTACACAAGAATCACCACTTAACCTCTCTAACTGAAGAGTAGAAATATGGGTATCATTTCCTTTGTTACACTGGTTAAGACTGGGTACTTAACTCATCCCCAGTTCTATATGTGGCCTTCTCAGGGGACCTCCCAGTTGTGTAGATAATTCCCCAAGAGGAGCCTTAAAGAAGCCCTGAAAGATACCTCTCTTGTCCTTCTGTCTACTTCATCTATGTCAAAGGATTATGTTACCATCCTCGTCCCATCACACCCAGCAAAAGTTGGGTGACAGTTCCTGGCAGGAAGAGTAGAAAAGAATTACCTCACTGAACATGGCTAGTGATGGCTCTAAGACTGGCTCTTCTCAGAACTGAGACACTAAAATTTCAGTCTTAGACTCCCACCACACCTCTATTCCTTATATATTCACGCAATGGGTTTTTTTTTTTTTTTTATTCCGGGGCGGGGAGGGGGCGTGTTGCTTTGGTTTGTTTTGCTTTGGGAACCACTCCTGGCAGCACTTAGGGTTTCCTTTTGGCTGTGCACAGGGATCTCTCCATATGTGATGCCCAGAACCAAATCAGGTTGGCCATCTTAGCCTTATATAATCTCTCTGGCCTCATTTCTTGCGGTTTTGTCTATACCCTTCCTTCAAGATTCCACCTTCTAAGTCATTAATTAGATGTAAAAGAGAAAACTCCCTAAAATCCCATTTCTTGTTTGAGAAAATCCCTTTTCTCAAGAAGATGTACAGTAAGAATGTCTTAGCCCACACATTAAACTTCATTAAGTCTCTCTGAACTCCTGATCAATTGCAGCTGACCATCCACACAGACAGGTTATTCAACCTAAACCAGTGGTTCTCAAATAGTGGGGCACGGCCCGCATCGGGGGCTTGTTTGACCTTGGCAAACACTGTCATAACAAGCTAAGCCCCTTGTTTATGTCTCTATATATCTCTGGAGCTGAGAGTTGCTGTGTCCTGCTTCAAACCCTGCTCCGAAAAGCTATGCATTGCAAAACGTGCTCATTGTAGTCATTAATCCAGACATTCACCTCTGGTTTAAAAACCTGCTCAAATTATTTTATATACATATATATATATACATACATATATATATATATATATATATATATATATATATATGGTTTTTGGGTCTCACCCGGCAGTGCTCAGGGGTTACTCCTGGCTCCATGCTCAGAAATTGCTCCTAGCAGGCACGGGAGACCATATGGGGCACCGGGATTCAAACCGATGACCTTTTGCATGAAAGGCAAACGCCTTACATCCATGCTATCTCCCGGGCCCCTATTTTATATATTTTTGTTTTATAGGTTAAAGTTTTTTTTTAGTAAAGATACTATTAACAATTAAGCAGGGGGCGCAAAAATGTTTTCTTCTTCCTAGAGGGGCATGACAGAAAATAATTGAGAAGCACTGGCCTAAACTAACAATGAGTGGAAAACATCAATAGGTCAGGTTCAGCAGAATTTCTGTGAGGAGAAGCACAAGAACAAGTACAAGTCCCATTATACATGGAAAGGTTTTCGGCATAAGTGTTTCAATTCTATAAAGAACCCTAAGGATTATCCCACAGATCCCCACAACCCAACTAATCCACAGAGTTTTGTCGGACCTGTGCCACGCTCAACTGTGCAATATTATTTGTATCACATAACAAGGACTGGCACCTAGCACCTGAGAATCTGATTCCAGATTAATGAGAAATCTCAATTTTCTCCAAGAGAAATATAAAAAACTAAGAAACTATGCACTTAATTAACTAAAGACCTGATCAAATAGTTTTCACAAAACAGAGGAAAGGCTTATCTAAAAGGTGACTAAAATATATTCCAGGCAAAACCACATGAATCAAAAAGTTATTTTGATCAAAACAGTCCTTATATTCTGATTATATTAACATTTTCCTCCATCTGCACAAAAAATATTAAGAGGGATATATAAGTATACTATGAAGATTCAAATAAAATACTGAAGAATCTTCAGAGCAAAGTAAAAATACCCTTTTTATTTTATATATATATTTAAATTTAGTCACTGTGAAACTACAGTGATTCATGATTGGGTTTACGGCATTCAATGTTATGCCAAGCACTTCACTGTGTCCACTATCCACTTCTTTCTCTCAGTGCCCTTTATTCCATTTGCCTTTCACTTAGCAGTCTGCTTCTATAAGAGGTATATATATAAACACATATAGATACATATATATGCATATATAATATATTACATATACATATATATGCACTGTGATTTATATATATGCTTATATATAAATTTACATATACATATATATGCACTGTGGTTTATATATATGCTTATATATATAAATTTACAATAATATTGCTGATAAGTTTGCATACATATTATATTGCTTTTCTAACTTTTTTTGTTTGTTTGTTTTTGGGTCACACCCAGCAGTGCTCAGGGGTTACTCCTGGCTCCATGCTCAGAAATTGCTCCTGGCAGGCACGGGGGACCATATGGGGCACCGGGATTCGAACCGATGATCTTTTGCATGAAAGGCAAACACCTTACCTCCATGCTATCTCCCGGGCCCCTTGCTTTTCTAACTTTTATCACCAATTTCTTCTGGTTACATGTTTCTCTCCACCACAGACATTGCCCCCTCCCTATCCTACTATTCCCCAGCTCTTTTTTTTCCCCCCCTTGGGATCACACCCAGCAGTGCTCAGAGGTTACTGATGACTCTGAACTCAGGAATTATTCTTGGTGGGTTCAGAGCACCAATGGATTCTATGGATTGAACCAGGTATGCCAGACCATATGGAATGCTAGAGATTAAACTATATGCAAGTATGTCTGCTTTTTGCTGTATGCAAGGCAAGAACCCCACCTACAGCACTGTTTCTCCATTCCCCTCTCTCTTTTAATACAGAATAAGCTCCAAGGCTGGGCAATACCTTACAGAGTTGGAGTGCAAGTTTTGCATGTGAGAAAAACAGTTACAAACCCTGATACTCCATGCTCCATAGACATCACTGTGTGTAATTCCTCAAAGAAAATACTTGAACAAGAAGCATAGCTCAGAGGTAGAGCACTAGCCTTGTATGTGAGGGGCCTAGGGTTCAATTTCCAGCAGAGAGAGCAAGTGAGAGAGAGAGAAAGCAAGAATGAAGAAAAAAGAAGTTCTACATTTATTGCAGCTAAACTCTAAACTAGAATATTAGCACCATCCCTTAACATATCTACTATTATTCTGCCCAACATTTCTACTATTATTCTGCTTTCTAAACTGTGTGTCTACCACTGAGCAGTGTCTCACTAGGAGGAAAGGGTACTTTTTTGCTAACTTTATATTAAATCATTCTATTAGCTAGCAGACTTTTGTAACACTTTCTTGCATAACCTCTAGGAAGTGGCACACAAACCGGCACATAAATATGCATATGTCCTTAACACAAGCAAAAAATATTATTACCTACACCTTAAATTTTCTAAATTCTCTTTTTCTCATTCTTCTCTTCAATTTTTGTAAATTTTATCTCTCGGGAATTTTTTACATCAACACCTATGTCTCTGTCTGTCTGTCTGTCTGCCTGCCTGTTTCTCCCTTCCTCCTTCCCTACCTCGTCTCAGAACTCTGTATGAACACTGTATGACTTCATCAAGTTTATATAACTAGTTCCTTTTTAATGATTGATGGTTATTTACATTGTTTCCCCTTTTTGGGCAGTGGGCAGGAAGAATTAGGATTATTACACATAATATTGCAATAAATATGCTTGTATGAACTTAGTGGTATTTTATGACTATAATAATTAGGTAAATAACTAATAGTAAATTATTCATAGTAAAGGGTGTGGAGGTTTTAAGTTTTGACAGATACTGATTGCAACAATTTACATTCCCCATAATAACTTTATTCTTTTATTACCTTCATCAATACTGTATACTAAACGTACTTGCTAATTTTGAGTTTTGATTCTGCTCAGTGAAACATATTTCTTCCGATTTAGATGTCTTTCCTTTTTCTTTTGTTTTTGTTTGTTTGTTTTTGGTTTTTGGATCATACCTAGCAATGCTCAGGGGTTGCTCTTGGCTCTGCACTCAGAAATTGTTCCTGGCAGGCTCAGGGGATCATGTGGAATGCTGGGACTCAAACCACTGTCTGTCCTGGGTTGGCCACATGCAAGGTAAACGCCCTACTGCTGTGCTATCTCTCTGACCCCTCTTTCTAAATAATGTTTAAAAAATTACATATGTCTGTTGATAATTGTTTTTTTTTATTTTTGTTAACCATGAGCTCACATCTACTGCTCATTTTTATATAGAATCTTCCTTTTTAAAGTTGAATTGTATGATTTCTTCATAAATTGAAGCATGTGTTTATAGGGCCAGAACAATAATACAATGAATAGGGCACTTGCCTTGCATGCAGTCAACTAGATTTGATCCCTGGCATCACATATGGTCCCCTGAGCTATTTATGCATGATCCTGAGCATAGAGCCAGGAGGAAATCCTGACCACTTCTGGGTGTGGCCCAAAACCCAAAACAAAGAAAGAAAAAAGTTTAAAGCCTGAAATCATGGTCATTATTTGTTGCAAATATTTCTTCCCATATATGATTTATCTTTTGATGCTGTGTATATTTTTTGTTCTAAAGAAGTCTCAAATATCAATGCAATCAGATTCCCTAATAATTTTCCTTATGATTTCTATGTATATCTAACTTATAAATAACCATTTTTCCAGTTTCTACCTTGTTAACAAAAAAATTAATTTTAGACCTGATTTACATCTATCAAATGACTTTCAAGGTAGCCAATTGTCAGGTGGATGCTTTAAGAATAATAAGTAATAAATGCCTTACATGCCTTGTCAGAATATATCAGAGAATCCAAATTCCTCTTCCTCAGCCCATACTGAGATGATCTCAGACATCTCAGGAAAAGGGCATGACCCACTGATCACATTCCTTATAGAATCTGTCACCTTTTCCCCTTTCCAAGGCAACAGATGGTAAAATTAAGTAAATGCAACACAATCTTTATGTTAAATAAGTCTCTTAAAAATAACCTAACTGTTAATATTGTCCAATTTTTTTCTTGCAGACAGCTTCAAAAGATGGTTCATGATATTAAGAACAATGAAGGTGGAATAATGAACAAAATTAAAAAGTAAGTTGGACTCCAGAGCACCTGACAAAGATGTGTCCATATAAATAGCATCTATATCAATTCAAGCTATGTATTAAAAAACAACAAGTTCTCTGTTCCCAGAGAGAAGAGGGATGACCTGTTTAGCATGTGGATCTTTCTTGCTTGTGGGTAGAGTTCATGGTGGTCAGATCCTCATTAAGGAAGTTCAATAAGTGGGTGGTAAGACCTATAGACCATTTATTCGCCTTTACCACTTACTGCAGGAGATGTAAGCACTGCCACTTTATGTGATATTTGACAGCAAAAGAATTAAGAGAAATCTCTGAGTCTAGAACCAGGAGTTAGCCCTGAGCACAGTCATCTGTGTCCCAAAACCACCACCAATAAAAATATAATAGAAAGAGTAAGAAATTACTAGAGTTGGGGCAGAAGCCATAGCACAGCAGTAAGGTGTTTGCCTTGCACGCAACTGACCCAGGTCGGACCTGGGTTCTATCCTCAGTGTCCCATAATCACTCCCCAAGCCAGGGGTAATTTCTGAGTGTGTAAGTCAGGACTAACTCCTGAGCAGCAAAGGGTGTGCCCCCAAAATAAAAACCCAGAAATTACTAGAGTATAGGGTCCAGAGCAATAGCACAACAGGTAGAGTGTTTGCCTTGCATGTGGCTGAGTCAGGTTAGATCTCGGGCATCCCATATGGTCCCCGAGCCTGCCAGGAGTGATCTCTGAGCAGAGGCAGGAGTAAACCCTGAGCAGTGCTCGGTGTGGCCCAAAAACAAACACTAAAAAAATTTACTAGAGTATATATTTGAGGCACGAGAATATAAATGAGTCTTAAGATAATTGCCTATCATAAAATTATTTAAATGATCTTGTGGGACAATAGTTTTTTCACATTCTTCTCCTTTTTTTCTTGTTGGGAGAGATATGTAATTATTTCTTATTTCTTATACATGGAGAATCTCATTGAAATGTGAACTCTGATAGCCACTGTATTAGGCAGTAGCCATTTCAATTAATTACTTTGCAGTTGCCAGTTTTATAATACATTCATTTTCTAAATAATATGAATTCCCTCTATAAAATGTCAGCCATGAGCACAATTATTTCCAGTAGTTTCTAATTCATTTTACCCATTGTTTCCCAAGGTAAACAAGCTGTTTTACCTAAGCCTAGAAATTATGGCTGCTATAGTTAGTACTAGGGATGGAGTCTATGCCTCTAGATTGAGAGTAAACTTCAGTTACATTCTCACTCTTAGCATGGCAACAGGTGCTGCTTTGAAAGAGGAAGCATGGTTGAACACCTCGGCTTCCTAACACAAACCATGACAGAGTTTCACTGATTCACGGTCAAAAGTGAAAATAAGGCATATTGGGGGTTGGTTTGCAGCTGTTAACTACCAAATGAAGTCAAGCCCTACCTTTCATTCCTGGTTAATATTCAGTGGCTAGCTTTTTTGAGTATCATTTTTATTCAGAGATAATAGCCTTCATACATTTTAAAGAGTTGAAATACCTTTTCTTTGATTACAGTATAACAATGGTGAATAATAATTAGTTTGAATTTCTTGAAGTTTTACTGTTACATGAATGACATGGAGTCAGGCACATCTTTTCTTTCTTTTTACATTTATCCATGATCTGTTTTATTTTATCTTCTATGCAGTACCAATACCTTCTGGTAGCCACAAAAAATACTGGGTTTTTCACTGCCCATAGGAGCTGAGCCCAGCCTCATCACTGGGAACTAAGACCAAGGGTAGTAAGGGCCTGGGATCTGGGAACTCCAAAGGGAGCAAAATGGGACATTGCTTCATAGAGGCCAAAGCATCCAGCTTTCTTCTTCTGATCCTGGGATCACAGAATCCCTCACTGATGGTATTGATCCTACTCTAGGCCACGAAAATTCACACTACAACCTTATCTTTACAGGTCTGCCCTTGTCATTGGGCATCAGCACAAATGCAAGGTGTTGAACCAGGGTGAGAGAGGTCTGAGGGCTATGCATGCTCTGCAGATACAGATAGCTGCTTTAGTAACTCCATTCTTGCATTTTTTCACGTTTCTCCATACACTTGACTGTGGTCTTATCCCCTGTGATTTGGCCTCATAGATCTTTAGTTCTAAGGTTTTGCTCTTCAGAGCCCATTCAGGAATATGGAATGCTGGGCCATATGCAAGGCAAGACCCATAGCCATTGACCATTTCTCCAAACACTTTACATTAGTTTTCTTTTTTTGGGGGGGGGGTCACACCCGGCAGTGCTCAGGGGTTACTCCTGGCTCCATGCTCAGAAATTGCTCCTGGCAGGCACGGGGGACCATATGGGGCACCGGGATTCGAACCGATGACCTTTTGCATGAAAGGTAAACGCCTTACCTCCATGCTATTTCCCTGGCCCCAGTTTTCTTAATTTATATTTAAATATGAAATATACCATAGATAAATAAACTTAACATTTAGTATAAATGGTGTTGTACTATAACCTTTTCTATTTCAAAGAATGGAAAGAGATATTATTAGAACCTGTAAAAATTTCAAATTGTAATACATTTTAAAAGCACAACTAATTTTCTTTATTTAATGAGTGAGAAAGGTTAAAATTATAGCAATATGGTGTATATGAAGATTAAAAAGTAGTAGTATTGAAAGTCCTTGAAACCGCTGGTGAGGTGGCACTAGAGGTAAGGTGTCTGCCTTGCAAGTTAGCCAAGGAAGGACCGCAGTTCGATCCCCCAGTGTCCCATATGGTCCCCCCAAGTCAGGGACAATTTCTGAGCGCTTAGCCAGGAGTAACCCCTGAGTATCAAACGAGTGTGGCCCCCAAAACAAAGCAAACAAACAAACAAAAGAATACTCTGTTCTTCGCTAGAGGTAAGGTGTCTGCCTTGCAAATGCTAGCCAAGGAAGGACCGCAGTTCGATCCCCCGGTGTCCCACATGGTCCCCCCAAGTCAGAGGCAATTTCTGAGCTCTTAGCCAGGAGTAACCCTGAGCATCAAACGGGTGTGGCCTAAAAAACTAAAAAAAGAAGTCCTTGAATCCATTAATCTCTTTTTTTAATTTATTTTTATAAATAAATTGAATCACCATATTTGATTATATGTTTTGGGCCTTGGCACACCTGTCCAGTCCACTGACCTTTTGTCTAATGCTTATCTACAGGCTAAAATCTAAAGCCCCGCCAAGTGTTCCTCAGAGGGATTATGCCTCAGGTAAGAGCACTTCTAAAAATCTTCAATTATTTGTAATTAATATAATGATTTTTGTTTACTTATAGGAAAGGAAACTATGTTCTATTCATTTAAAAACAAAAAGTGCTCATCTTAAATTTTAGAATAACTCAATTGATTAGACCTTTGACTACTGGAGGGATTAAATGCTCATCCATCCACTCACTCATCTATTATTCATTTATCCATTTGTCATTATAAAGCATTTATTAAGTACCTTCCTAATGTCAGATACATACAAGATCTTAGGCAGAAATACAAAGCTAATGGTCACATAGTACAAATCTTTTTGTATTAACATGAGAAAAGAGCTGTTCTATGCAGTGTCAAAGAACGGAATTAAATTGGGTCATTTGACACTACTCAAAATAGGTATTGCACCTTATGTTTATTACAACACTTTTCACAATAGCTAAATCTGGAAACAATCCAAGTGTCTAAGAATAGATGATTGAATAAAAATGAACTATGATATACATGGAACTTTATATATACTACTCAACTTTAAGAAAAGCTGAAATCATGCAGTTTGTTGCTATGGAGATGAATCTACTGAACACTGTGCTGAGTGAAGTCAGTCATAAGAGAGAGTCAGACATAAAATTATCTCTCTCATATGTGGGATAAAAAAATCATAGTGGGGCCAGAGTAATAGCACAGCAAGTAGGGCGTTTGCCTTGCATGTGCCTTGCATGGTTCGATCACCTGCATCCCATATGGATTCCCTTAGCCTGCCAGGAGTGATTTCTGAGTGCAGAGTCAGGAGTAAACCTCTGAGTGCTGCTGGGTGTGGCCCAAAAGCCCCCAAAAATTTATAGTAGGGGAATAATAAATGCCCAAAGGTAACACTAATTTTGAAACTATCTTCAATTGGAACTTTGGTGTGTATCTGAAGCAGGGAGGGAGGAAGGACACTGAACAATGGTGGAGGAAAACAGGCACTCTGGTAAAGGGTGTGGTGTTGGAATGTTTCATGCATGACAACCCATAAATGACAGTTTTGTAACCACAGTACTTTTAAAAAATTGGGTCATTTGGATGGTTGCTTTTCCAGAATAAACATCCCCAGATACTTGAGTTTCACACATTATTTGATTTATTCAACAACTATTACAAGTGTGTGTTCTATGTGCTACATCTTTTGCTAGCTGTGAAATAGGGAACAAATATAGTTCTGAACCTTAAAGTGCTTGACGATGAGTAAACAGTTAAATAATAATTGGAAACAATACTTAAATAAATTATAGGTAAGTAAATCAACAGACATTTCAACTGTTGCGAAGTAAAATGGTAGATGCAGTGCTAGGGTATGACTATAGGGCACGGATAGTAAGGAAAGGTTATGTGTAGATGACTGAAGGGTTCAGGGGAATGAACAGGAACATTTTTCACTTTGAGTTAATTGGTTGTTTTAATAAACCAGAACCAGAGCTGGAGTGATAACACAGCAAGTAGGATACTCTTCTTGCAGGAAGATGACCTAGGTTTGATCCTCAGCACCACATATAGTACCTAAGCCCACAGGAGTGATCCCTGAGTACAGAACCAAGAGTAAACTCTGACCACTGTTGAGTGTGGCAAAAATAAAATGAAATAAAAAATAAATAAACCAGAACTGAAGATGCTGAACACAAAGGTGAGATATTCAAAGGGAATTCTTGGAAACCTTAAGTATGCTGATGTATCTGTTTGTAGGACGACCATATCATACTTTCCTCATACTCAAATGTCCCTTTACCCAGTCCTCTTTTCCTCTTTCTGTTTTTGAACTCAGGTGAAAGACAGATGACACTAATAATTTATTCATCTTTCAGGATAACCCATATATTATGGCATCATCCTTGATTCCTCATTTTCTTTCATTCTCTACCAAAACAAAAAACTTTAAGTCCTATTAATTCATTATCTTATGTTTCTCAAGTATTTTTTCACCTCATGTTGCTTCTGGTGAGGCCCTCATGATCTTTTCTGTGTCCAAATGGACTCTCTACTTTAGTAATCTTAATTTCTAAAACCATGTGGTCCTCTTAACTAGAGATAAATTTTGAAATGTAACATATTTGCTTAAATATCTTCATTGTTCTACCTCACCAACCATAGAAAACTGCAAACTAGTGAGTCCATATACCAAATTCTTCAGTATCTTGACTACTAGCAAACTGGGAAGTGGACAACTTGCTTTTCTCTTTCATCCATATCACACAAGAACTAAGCAGGAAGACCTGAGTGAGATTCCTGCCAAAGCTAACACTCTCTACTTGTTTAGAAAGCAAATCTTTGGAAATCTGGGCCCAGTGATGATGCAAACCTCTCTTAACCTTGCTTGACTTCGGAAAATTGCACCTTCCAGTTTCCCAAATGACTCTGAATTGTCCTAATTCTCAACCTCAGACACCTTCTTTTTTCTCTGAAATATCCTATCAGTTTTGGTGGTGTAACTTTTTCAGAATTTAAGCTGGGTTTAAATGCCAGGTTGTTTGAACTATATAGATCTTGGGCCCAGAGCAGTGGCGCAGCTGTAGGGCGTTTGCCTTGCACACAACTGACCTAGGACAGACTGCTGTTCGATCTCCTGGCATCTCATATGGTCCCCCAAGCCAGGAGTGATTTCTGTGAGCAGAGCCAGTAGTAACCCCTGAGCATCACCTGGTGTGGTCCCCAAACAAACAAACAAACAAACAAATGAAAATACCAAGTTAGATCTTCTAACCAGTGGTCCTCAAACTACGGCCCGCAGGCCACATACTGTATTTGTTTCCATTTTGTTTCTTCACTTCAAAATATGATATATGCAGTGTGCATAGGAATTTGTTCGTAGTTTTTGTTTTTACTATAGCCCGGCCTCCAACGATCTGAGGGACAGTGAAAAAGTTTGAGGACCCCTGTTAAGCCATTGCCATTCAAGTGGGATCCCTAACCAGACAATTAAACATCTGCTAAAAATCTCAGTTTCACCCTAGAATTTCTGGATCTAAAATTTCATTTTAACAAAAGCTTTAGGAGGTTGAATTGTATATAAAATTACAGAAACTCTCATATAAATCACCACTTCCCTCCTCACTGCTTCTAAACTGAAAGAAAGACACTAATATTGTAAATCAGAAACTCCCTATTGCCTTACCAGTTCTGCAGGTGTTGACTTGCTTTCCCTGCTCAAAAAAGTTTATGTTGGCAAAATCAACAGTATCACCTGCAGTGATTAATCTTCCATACCACCTTCCTTCCCTAGTCATTCATGTTCCAGGAGTACAGTCTCCCCCTACCGTCATGGTGGAGGTCTTGGTGTTGCTGCAAACCTTGGGTCTTCAAGATTAGCCCTGATAATGTCATCTGAACCTGGGCACATTTCTCAGGACCTAAGGGTTTGAGAGATCTTAGAAACGAACTTGCAAGGAGCCCCGAACCTGGGAGATGAGTCTCATATTTCTGAAAATGCCCCACCTGAGCCCCTTAAAGGTTAAAATTATGCCCTCTTTTAGTTCCCAAAAGTATGAGGGACAGTGATTTGGCCTGGATGAATCTGACCTTTAGAGAGTCAAGGATGGAAAGAAATATATAAAAGTAATACAACCCCCATCAACTTAGACTGTTAAAGGCTTGGCTTACACAGAGAACAGAGACCTTGACTTCCTGCAGACACCCACTGGCCCAATACAGCCTGCTATTTTCAGTGCCAACAGGCTGGCAAGCCTCCTCTATCTCTGGGGAGGAACTTGAGACTACAGGAACCTTGTGGTCCACTGAGCAGAATGTGTTAGCCCCCAGCAGCTGGCATGGTTGTGGGAAGGGAGCTCTCCACAAAGTGTGGGTATTGACTCTGTTCTTTGCTCAGTTCTAATATTTACTCTGTATTAAAATCTTAACAGAATCAACCTCATTTCTTCTCCACTAGCACCATTTTAGAGAAACAAAGAGGAAAATGCATCTCATAAATATTTAGTGAACTGCCCAAAAGGCAACACTCTCTGAGATCGTCTGCCCAGACACCATCCCACCCTTTGATCAACTGAGATGTTCATACTTCTATGAGCCATTTCTTATTGTTCCTAGTCTCCCCAGAGTCTCTGATAGTACTCCCAGGAATCACCTTTTCATAGGTAGATCCTGAGGTCTGGCTTGAGAGGGGGCCAGAGGATACCAGTCCTGGTGTCCCAGAATCTCTAGATCACCCCAGTGAGAGAAGGAACTGGACAAGGCCTCTCTCCTATATCCTCACTTGCCTAGATCCAAAAGTTGTGAAAGAAGTCAGGTACTACTCCTTCTCCTACTACCAATGACCTACAGGGGTATCAGAGTAAAGGCCAAGGAACAAGGAACAAAAATTGAAGGCAAAGATTCTTTATATTAGTTCTTAAAATAATTTTAATTTAATCACCATGGCACACATAGAAAAGTTGTTCATGAGTTTCAGTCAATGTTTCAACACCTGTCTTCACCACTACACATTTCCCTCCCCAGTTTCCCTAATTTCCCTCCCCCAAGCTTGCCTCTATGACACACATTCTCTCTCTCTCTCTCTCTCTCTCTCTCTCTCTCGCTCTCGCTCTCGCTCTCGCTCTCTCTCCCACTATTTATTTCTCTTTTCCTTTTAGACAATGTGGTTTGCAATACTGTTACTGAATGGGTATGGGTATCATGCATATCACATTACATCCATTCAGCACCCAGTTCTTGTCCAGAATGATCATTTCCAACTATTTATCATAGTGGTTCTTTCTCTGCTCTAACTGCACTCCACTCTCTTTGTGGCAAACTCCTGCCATGGGGACTGGTCTTTCTGACCCTATCTCTGGATATTATTACCATACTATGATTTTTTTTAATCAAGCAAATAAATGCAGTCATCCTATTCCTATCCCTTCTCTCTGTCTCATTTTTCTCAGTATAATACTCTCCATATCCATTCATGTATAAGTAAATTTCATAACTCTATTTTTCCTAACCACTGCATCGCATTCCATTATAGAGATGTTTCACAATTTCTTTATCCACTCATCTGTTCTCAGGCACTTGGGTTGTTTCCATATTCTTACTATTGTGAATAGTGCTGCAGTTGCCACTGTGTTTTGGGGACTCTAGGTTATATTCCCAAGAACAGGTGGATTAAATGGAAACACCATTTCTATTTTTAATTTTATTTTCTCTTTTTTCTTTCTTTTACTTTCTTTTGAGGAGTATCTTTATTATTTTCCCAAAAGGCTAAATAGACCAGTCATCATTCCTACTAGGAGTAAATGAAAGTCTTTTTCTCCTCACATCCATACAAGCACTGCTTTTTCTTATTCTTTTTGATATGTGCCAGTCTCTGTGGCACATATGAAATGATATCTTATTGTTGTTCTGATTTACATCTCCTGATGATTAGTGATATGGAACATTTTAATGCAATTTTTGGCCATTTGTATCTTTTCTCTGAGGAAGGCTATGTTTATTTGTTTCTCCATTTTTGATAGGATTTTTTTTTTTGGTAAAACTCACTGACTGTTTTTTATATCTTTGATATCACCCTCTTATCAGATAAGTGTTAGGTATGTTATTTCTGCCAATTCATGAACATTCTTTGTATACTGATCATTGTTTTCTTTGAGTGTAGAAGCTTTTTATTTTGACGTAGTCCTATTTGTTCATCTTTGCTTTCTCTTGCTTGGTCAGTGGAGCTTCATTCTTTAAGATGCCTTTAGCTTCAAGAGTATGGAAAGTTCTTCCAATGTTTTCCTCTATGTATCCTGTGAATTCAGATCTGGTATCAAGGCCTTTAATCCATTTTGATTTTACACTTGTACATGCATTAAAAAGAGGTCTATGTTCTTCTTTTTTTTTTTTTTTGCATGTAGTTGACCAGTTTTCCAACACCACAGGCTGAAGAAGTTTTCCTTGGTTCATTTTGTAGTTCTTGTTCCTTTATCAAAGATTAATTAAGCACATCCCTGAAAATCTATCTCAGGATATTTAAGTCTATTCTACTGATCTGAAGATCCTTTTTTTTTTTTTTTTTTTTTTTTGGTTTTTGGGTCATACCCGGCAGTGCTCAGGGGTTATTCCTGGCTCCATGCTCAGAAATTGCTCCTGGCAAGCACAGGGACCATATGGGACACCGGGATTTGAACCGATGACCTTCTGCATGAAAGGCAAATGCCTTACCTCCATGCTATCTCTCCGGGCCCCCTTTTTAATTCCTATACTGTACTGTTTTAATTACTTTATTACCACTTTGAGGCTGGAGTGACAGTATAGTCAGTATTGTGGGTAGATGTTTGCCTTGTATGCAACCACCCTGGTTTAGTCCCCAGTGTGGCAAGATCCCCCACTCCCAGTTTGACTGGGGTATTTTATAGAAACTGCATTGAATATGTACATGCATACAATGAATATTGTCTATGTAATTATGTTAATCTTCTCAGTCTGTGTACAGAGAGTATATTCTTTGTGTTCTCTTTTATTTCTTATTTTGTTTGGTTTTGTTTGTCTGTGGGCCACACCCAGAAGTGCCCAGGAATTTCTCCTGATTCTGCACTCAAGAATCACTCCTGGCAATGCTCAAGGGATCATTTGGGTTGCAAGGGTCAGTCACGTACAAGGCAAACACCCTACCTGCTGTACTATCACTCTGGCTCCTCTATTTTGTTTCTTGAAGCAGTGTTTTGTAGTTTTCTTTGTAAAGGTCTTTCACTTCATTAGTTAAATTGATTCCAAGGTACTTGATTTCTGAGGCACAGTTGTGAATGGAATTAAGAAAGGGATTAATGGGGTTAAGGCTTTAGTTCTCTATTTTTCTGTCTCCTATTTATTCTCTAGTTCGTTCTATCCTTGTTTATGTGGGAAGAGATGTGTTTTGTATCTGTCCTGCCTCAGAGTGATAAGGCCAGAGGAATGTAACTAAACTGACTCAAGGGCATTTTAGGGAATCCTGAAAGAGGAATCAATGCTAGTCCTCATATTAGAGGTAATGCAGACCAGAGAGACAAATGACTGCTTTCATTAACAAAGCAAAGCATTGGTTAAACCAGGACTACAATTGGCCCTAGTCAAAAAGCCAAGAAGCAATTAAACCCGGACTAGATCCCACATTCCAGCACACCAGGATCTGTGGACAGACACAGGTATGATGTGACACACTGTAGTTTTAGATCATCTCTATCAGCCAGCAATATCTAGGCCTCAGCCTTAATGACCCTATCTATTTCCCTATTCTGGAAATAGATATCCTTGGATCAGAAAGATAATACAGGAGTTAAAGTGGTTACCTTGCATCCTGCTGACCATGGTTCAAATATCCAGTACCCTATATGGTTCCAGGCACCTCCCAGAATCACTCCTGATAATAGCCAGGAATAGCCCCTGAGTACTGCTGGGTGTGAATGGGGAGTGTCCCATCCCTACCCCCATCCCAATATATATATTCTTGAGCCCAGGGATGTAACTAAGTTTTGCACATGCAAGTTCCTTACAACATATTGCCCCCTACCTACCACACCTGTAAAATTGTCAGGCATGGTCATTATGGTACAATGCCTGTGTTGTGTGAGTCCAAGAGCAATAAAAAAAAAAGAGTTTCTATACTTTTTGTTATTGAGACCTAAGAAGAAAATAAATTAAGATTCATGAATATGACTCAGTGGTAGAGCACCTGCCTTGCCCATGGGAGGCTCTGTGTTTGATCCCTGACACCATAAAGAAATGAGGTACATTCATAAAGTAGCGAGTGTTATTCATTAGACATTTATCAAACTGACTCTCTTTCAGATCTAAGCTCTTTCCATGCATTATTCCTTTTGCATTCTCTGGAAACCTCTCTAATAAAGATAGTGCTGACAATGTCTACTTCATGTTAAGAAAACTGGTGGCTCACTGACTTGCCTAAGGCCACACTACTGGCAAAGGGCAGTGTCAGTGTTTTGAACAAGTTAGTTTGAGGCTAGAGTCTGAGCTAAACTCTCTCGTCTGACCTGGAGCAGACGCTAAGGTGAAGCCATCATGGCCATTCTCACGTGTCTGATTGCAGCAGGTGCTGTGCCCACAGACATGGGAGATCCACGTGAACCCCACCACTGGGTGAGAGGGGGAGGAGTCCTAGTATTGTATGACAGGGAATTATGGCACAATAAATAATGCCCAGGGCAGGAAGTGGCACAATAGGAATGGCATTCTCCAACAAGGAAGCTCAGTCAGAACCACCAGAACCACAGTTTACAGGCAGGACAACCCACCCCACTCTCCAGAATCAAACACTTGACCTAATTACAAAGGAACTTAACCACCCAGAAAGACAGGCATGAGTCAAAAGCACCATTTCTCTGCCCATGTGGGATTTCTTTTTGTTTTGTTTTGTTTTGTTTTTTGGGTCACACCCGGCAGTGCTCAGGGGTTACTCCTGGCTCCATGTTCAGAAATTGCTCCTGGCAGACACAGGGGACCATATGGGGCACCGGGATTCGAACTGATGACCTTTTGCATGAAAGGCAAACGCCTTACCTCCATGCTATCTCCCGGGCCCCTCATGTGGGATTTCTTATGCTTTGAAAAATGATTTTCTTTGTTAAAAAGGGGGGGGGGGCACTGGAGAGATAGTATAGTACAGCTGACCTGGCTTCAATCCCTGATATCCCATATGGTTCTCTGAGTACCCCTAGGAGAGATTCATGAGCACAGAACCAGGAGTAACCCTTGATCTTTGCCAGAGTTTGATCCAAACCCCCCCCCAAAAGAGAGAGAAAGAAAAAAAGAAAAAGAAAGAGAAAAAGAAAGGAAGAAAGAAAGAAAGAAAGAAAGAAAGAAAGAAAGAAAGAAAGAAAGAAAGAAAGAAAGAAAGAAAGAAAGAAAGAAAGAAAGAAAGAAAGAAAAAAGAAAGAAAGAAAGAGAGAGAGAAAGAAAGAAAGAAAGAAAGAAAGAAAGAAGAAAGAAAGAAAGAAAGAAAGAGTCTAGAACTGAACAGTCAAGCACTTGTCTTACATGTGTGAGGGCTTGGGTTTGAGCCCCAACACCACACACACATATTCCTCTAAAAGAAGTCAACAGCGAAGAAGCATGAGATAACCATAATATTCATTGAAAGTCAAGCAAATGGGACCCCAGGACAGGACAGGTGGGGCTTGGTGTAAGGGCAGGGTGCAACTGACAGCTAATTCATGCTCCTGCATTGTTTCCCGCTTTTCAGAGAACCCTGCTGATGAAGAGGATCAGTGGTCAGATGACTTTGTAAGTGTTTACTCCTGGAGTCTGGGGAGGGGGCATCTCCACAGGGCCAACATAGATTTGTTTCTAAACTACACACTGGGCTAGCTGTACCTCAGAGATAAGCAGTGATTATAACTCAAGGGCTTTCTGCAGACAAGACTGCCACCATCACTTCCCCCTATGGCAGCAGTTACTTGAGGCAATATTCCTAGGGTCCAGGGTGCCATCCTGCTCAGTGCTGGTGTGGGCCTGCACACTTCTGCTTCCTATGCCATTAAAAATGTCCCTGCCCTGGAAAACCTTAGCAAACCAGCAATTCAACATGGAATATTCTCCAGCTCAGGAGGCCCTCTGCCGAGTGGTCAGCAACATCTTGAACAAAGTGGAAACCCAAGCTTCAGGAATCTGCTGACTTGGAAGGTCAAGCCTGGTCATCCCATCTTGGAACCAGGTTATAAAACTCCAAGATGCTTACTGTGATCCAAGGGGACTTTAACTGAACCCTGGGGTTCACAAGAGAGAGGCCCGGGCAAAGTGACAAGGGAAATATGTCAGAATTAACTGGCAACCACTTTGAGACAACCTCTACTGTTGGCAAGCTTACCCCCGTGGTCCCTTCTCTCTATACCTTGTGGGGACTCCAGACTATAAAAGCTTTCTTTAACTATGTTAAATCAGTTCACAGAGCTATCAGTGCCAAATTACTAGCCTGTGCTGTGTATCTAAACACGATCCAAGAAGGCATTTTCAGAACCACATATTGACTTTACAGATAAGGAAACTGAGGCCAAGAGAATGGTGAAGGCTTGCTTACTATCACTCAGCTGCCCTACAGAATGAGATCCCCATGTCCAGAACAGAGTCTGAGTTCAATTTGACTCTGTGTACAGTAATCAGAGTTCATCCAGAGAAATTGGGGATAAGGAGTTTTCCCCTCATCGAGTGCATTATTCTTTTTAAAAGAGCACACTTCATTTTAAAAACTGAGCACCAGAGGTTCTACCTATAACTCTCTGAGGCAAGGAGCCAGTGACCTAGGTTCCGGCAGTCATTGAACCCTCAGAAGCATTGTAGCTGCGCCCCCTGCTGGCTCCTCATACTGGTCACAGAGAAGCAATGGAAAGGAGAGCCTTAGCCAGAGTGAAGTCAAGACAACTAAGCTTTGGCGGATAGGAAACATGGAACGAGGCGAAAACAGGATCAGAAGCACAAAGTAAAATTAGCCTGGAGAAGAGGGAATGACTAGATGCCAAAGTGAAACAGTCAAAGTTAGGGAACTGGCTGTAGGGATTGAGTAAACATCTGCTGACAATGATGTTTACCTTTCTGCATAAGCATGAGTCACCGGGTCTTGCTTTCCAAAGCTGTATTCTCCTTTGAACATGTATAGCTCTTTGCTTTTGTCCCTCTAGAAAAGCCAATGAATTTTCTTGAATATATTTCCCTCTCTTCTCATGTCTAAGTAAATTTCATCCAACAAAAAATATCTTGTTTTGAGTCCCAAGCCAGAGTACAGCAAGCAGGTAGGTTTGCCTTGCACATTGCCAATCCAGGTTTAATCTCTGGCACTCCATAACTCCATATAGTCCTACAGAAGTGACTGTTGAGCACTAAGCTAGGAGTAAGCCATGAGCACTGCCAGACATGACTCTAAAAATCAAACAAGCGAAAAAACTATTTGCCCCACATTCTCCAGTTTCATTATATTGAACACTTACAAGCATGTAATAATGATCCCTGAAACTGCAAAATATACTAAAAGTACTAGTATTACTATCAACAATAATAAATAATATCTCCAGATCTGATAAAATCTGGCACCATGGACAAGAACAATCTTTGGCAGGTGATGGGAACAGGTACCTCCAGGATACTATTCTAGAAAGTCCCAGTCCTTTCCTGGGACGCAGAAAGAAGGTGGGTCACCCAAACTAGGCATATATGCTTAGGCACCCACTAATTCCTGACCCCCTGAGCAGAGCAACTCTTTGGACAGCCTGGGTGAGAAGAGTCCAGTCACCTCTTGCTGGACCAGACTAGCCTTGGGAAGCCAAGGCCATGCCCTGATGAGACTGTCCTTTGGCCTCCACCCTCCCTATTCCTCTCTCAGGCTCTTTGCCTAATATTCATCATTGCCTCTACCACATAGCAGACTCCTGGCTCAGTACTGGCTCAGGGTAGCTTGGGGGACTATATGATCCTCCAAGAAATTGAACTAGTGCCTCCTGCCTACAAAGTTTTCATTCCAGTCTTCTGAGCTTTCTCCCTGGCCTCTTTTTCTGTCTTTTAAAAATTTGTTTTGGGACCAGAGTAATAACATAGCGGGTAGGGTGTTTGCCTTGCACACCCAGGTTCGATCCCCTACATCCCATATGGTCCTCTGAACCTTCCAGGAGTGATTTCTGGGAGTAAACCCAGGAGTAGCCCCTGGGCGCTGGTGGGTGTGCCCCCCCAAAAAATCAATAAAACATTTATTTTATACCCTGCTCTTCTTAGTGACCTTCAGAGGTTCAGTCTCTTTTAGGGTTTACACGTGCACATGTTCTTCGAGATTCAAGTCTGTGTGAGGCAGCGAGAGCAGAGATCTGCAGATCCCCAGTAGCTGTCCCTCCAAGCCTCGCTTCTTCTCCTGCCTTTGTGGGTGCAGCTCTGTCACCAGGACAGAACCCTGCAAGTGCTGAGCATGGTGCTTCTTACAGGACAGCGATTATGAAAACCCCGACGAACACTCAGACTCGGAGATGTATGTGCTGCCAGCAGAGGAGCCTGGAGATGACAGCTACGAGCCGCCGCCAGCAGAGCAGGAGACACGAGCTGTTCACCCTGCCCTGCCCTTTCCCAGGGGAGAGTATGTAGGTGAGGCCAGACCCAGATCCCAGGGCGCAAGAGCCTATGGGCTGAGATCAAAAAAAGGTGGAAAAACTCTATCTCTGAGGGGCTGCTCACCTCCTGCTAACAAGTCCTAGGAAAGGAAACCCAGTGGACTGGCGGGTCCAACAAATGGGAACAGGATGTTTCCAAGTGGATGGGAAAACCAATGACTTTTTCTCAGGGTCTGGGATGTCTCCAGGACATATGAGCTCAGGAGTTAGAGCCCTATGAGAGGTACAGCCTGAGCATGACTGGAAAACCTTCAAATCTGCCTTGGCAGGGCCTACCCAGAGTTTAGATTCTGCAGGGGCCCTGGGATGTGACATTTTTAACAGCTACTCAAGAAGCATTGGCAGGATTGAACAGCATGGCCCTGAAAGGGTCCACAGCTAAGTGAACCATGGTGGGGGGTGTCCCGGGAGTACCCTCCAGGGAACTCTGA
This sequence comes from Crocidura indochinensis, assembly GCA_004027635.1. Taxonomy (NCBI): domain Eukaryota; kingdom Metazoa; phylum Chordata; class Mammalia; order Eulipotyphla; family Soricidae; genus Crocidura; species Crocidura indochinensis. The sequence continues at coordinate 18,109 of PVKC010002018.1, read as the reverse complement.
CAGGGCTGAGGTCCCCTCTATTCTGGACTATCCGCTGTACTGGCTAAGAGCTAGTACTGGCTAGGAGCACATTCAAGTTTTCATTGTGTAAGTTAGTGGACACTTGACATTTGTGCCTGACCATCGCTGTGCCCTTTTAAAGAATGCCCCAGATGGATATAAGGGGCTACTTCCTTGTTGTGGGTGATTTTATACTTTCTAGTTCTTGACTCAAGAAAACCTTTCACCTCATACTTTATTGTTGTGTCTTTCAAGACAATCGATCAAGCCAGAGGCACTCTCCACCTTTCAGCAAGTCACTGCCCAGTAAGCCCAGCTGGCCTTCAGCAAAAACAAGACTGCCCGCCACACTGCCGGTGCCAATAACTCAGAAGAAACCCCAAGTCCCACCCAAACCTAAAGACCTTCTTGACAATGAGGTAAGGAAAGTCTGTCATGCAGTAGTGGCTCTGACCCTGATTCAAATCCTGACGCTGTATCTAGTTCCCTCATGCTGCCAAGAATAATCTCCCCCCCAAAACTTATTAGTGTAACAATCTAAGAAATAGAATAACAGAGCATATAAAATAATAAAAAACCAAAGACAGTTCTTTGCTTTGGGAGAGCATATATGGCCATGCTCAGGGATTACTTTTAGCTTTGCACTCAGAAATTATCCCCGAGGATTGAACCTGGATAGGATTCATTCGAGGCAAGTGCCCTACCTGCTATAGGGCACTCTGGTTCCACCAACAGCAATCTTAATGCACCTTCTCAAAGAAGCAATTTATTCGTAAAGCTTATAGATGAAAAAACTTATATAGTATGTACCTATAAAATAATTTTCCTTTTCACTTTAATATGCTTTGTACCCCATCTGGAAATAAGAGAGATATTTAAATAAAATATAGCCATGGCTAATATTATCTTGAATAGCAGAAGAATTGAAAATATTTTCTGTAAGATTAGGCATAAAACAAGAATGTCCATTTCCACTGCTATGATTCAATATGGTACTAGAAACTTTAGCTACTGAATTTATTTTAGTTTTTAATTTCTTTTAGTTTTGGGGCCACACCTGGCAGTGTCCTACTTATTCTTGGCTCTGCACTCAGGGATCACTCCTAGAAGACTTGGGGGCCATCAGTTTTGCAAGGCAAGCACCTTACTACCCCAATCTAGATACTGCATCTATATAAGAAAGAGAAGTGAATGCTGTAGTAAAAGTAAAGTGGGTAGGGCTTTGGCCTTGCATGCAACAAACCTAGGTTCAATTCCCAATACCCCTTATAGTCACCAGGAGTGATCCAGAGCATAGAGCCAGAAGCCCTGGACACCACTGGGTGTTGCCCAATAAAACATAAGAGAAAGAAGTGAAAGAAATCTGAATCAGTAAAGAATAAGTGAAAATATCATTATTTACAGATAAATACAGATAAAAGCTATAATTTTTCTTTTTGTATACTACGGCATAAAGTTCAAAAATTCCAAATTAAAGCAAACAAATCTATACAGTAAGGAAGCAGACTACAAAATTAATCCACAGGAATCTGTTGTATTATTATATGTAAAATGTATATAGGAGAGAAAGAAATTTTAGAAACTATCTCATATATAATCATGTTCAAAAACTTCAACTTGGGATTATAGTTTTATAGTTTTTCTCCTTTTTTTTTATTCAAAAACTTCAGCTAGGGATAGAGGTAGAGATAGCATAGAGCATGGAGGTAGGGCATTTGTCTTGCATGCAGAAGGATGGTGGTTCGAATCCCGGCATCCTATATGGTCCCCCGAGCCTGCCAGGAGCAATTTCTGAGTGTAGATCCAGGAGTAACCCCTGAGTGCTGCGGGTGTGACCTCTCCCCCCAAAAAAACCTCAGCTGTCCAGGATCAATCTAGTTAAGGGGGTAGAAGACCCATTTAGTGAAAATTCTAAATAACTTCTAAGAGAGAAAACACAAGAAAAAGAAGCATGTATGTATAGTATTATGATTACCATGATTTGAAATAATTAACATCATTAAATGACCATTTTACCCAGTTATTTGTAGATCAAATATGATTTCCATCAAATTTACATGACTTTTTTAGGGATAATTAGAAGTCTTAGAACAAATACTTCTAAAATTCATATGGAACCATGCGACTCCCAGAAGAGCCAAAGAAACTGAGGGAAAAAGATCATGGAAGGAGGCATTGCCCTCCTACATTTGAAACTATACTTCCAATCTCTAGTAATCAAAACTTCTTGGTACTGGTACAATGAAACTTAGATCAATGGAATAGAATTAAGGTGAAAATGTAAACACTGAAATGGATGGGCAGTTAATTTATTACAAATGGTTCAATGCATTAAGTGGAATTAAGAGAATGTCTTCAACAAATAATTATGCAGCAAATAAATAATAGCCTCATACTAAAATATAAAATTAGACTCCTATCACATGTTATACACAAAGACTAATTTAAATTGAACTAAAGGCCCTAATGATTTCTGTGAAGTCTTCAATGATACATCCCATTGGTAAAAAGAAAAAAATGGCAGAAATAAACAAATGTGATTATATTCAAACTAAAGACCATGTAACTATGAAAGAACTGAAATCTAAAAGAAAAAGACACCCAACAAATACAACGAGTAGATTCATAGATAGTACAATTCTTTATGAAAACAAATCCTGAGACACGATTAATAAAGCTGGGAACTGAAGTGACTGTTGGGGCTGAGGAAACAGGATCCATCAAGGATCCTGGCACATAGATGGGGAATGGCAGCATCAGCTCTGCAAGTGAAATCATATTTGAATTCTTTTAAAAACTATGATCCTGAGGCCATAGCCTTGCATGTTGCTGACCTAGGCATAGTCCCCAGCATCCCATATGATCCCCTGAGCACTGCTAGAAGTAATTTCTGAATGCCAAAGCATGAGTAACCCCAGTTCTCCATCAAAAAAATGAGAAAAACTATAAAACTATAATCCCCCAATTGAAAAAAAATTAAATAGTGATAGCATAAATACCTAAATACCTGCTTTAATCCTTATTGGTTGTGTGACAGAGCAAATCAAGTAACCTCTATGATTCCTAGTTTTCTATCTCTTTGTGCTATTTTTTAAGAATTTAATAAGAATATATATAGCACTAAATACATTCCCTTAAACATTTCCATATGTCATCTGTTGGTTTCCTTTCTATCATATTCTAGATTCTCTACAAAATTGAGCTTTTCCTGAAACCAGAAAGCCTGGCTATTTTGGGCCAGTCAAGGCCTCAAAACTGTTTACCCTCAAAGTAACTCTCCAGTTCATCCCTCCTTTATTTAAATTTTTGCTTCCACTATATTCCATTATATGTACCCTTCCCTGCATAAGTCCCTAGGACAGTTCCTTGACCTGTAATTGCAGTTTATCTCCCTGCTCTAGGTAGGGTTTGAGTCAAAATGCCTTTCTCCAAAAGCAAGTTTAGTTGTGAGGTCCTCAATCTGACATGTCAAAGGTGATGCTTACAGGATGAAAATAGGGTTGACAGGAAAGAGCTGAGAAAGAATAAGGACACCAGTTGTTAGGGTCTCACTTTAAAGCATTTGGCAGATGCATAAGAAGATATAAATAAATTTATTCACAGACTATAAATGATTGCTGCAGATTATTTAAGGTTCCTGTTTCTTTGAATAATTGAGAATAGACCCCAGTGTAGCAGAAACACTTTTGCTAACAACAACCTTGTGGAAATGGCTTGGGTAGGGTTGAAACAGTGGGAGCAAAGTCTGAAGGAAGCTGTGTTCTATAAAAAGCAGGTGGACAGTCAAGAAAAGAAAGAGGTCAAAAAATGAAAATGAGGTCAACATTGATATCTGACAGATACTTTAGATAGGAAAAGAAAGAAAATAGAAATATGAACACACAAAATACTCTCTGGGACCACCAGGAATGATTCCTGAGTGCAGAAGCAGGAGAGACCACTGAAGAGCACCTGGTGTAGCCCAAAAAGAAAACAAATGAAACACCACAATGAGTTGCCACTTTATATCTATGAGAATGGTCAAAATATTAAAAGCTAACAATAGAGTATTGGTGAGTATGTAAAGAAATTGGATCCCTCTAATATGTCCAGAGGAATAAAGCACTCACTTTAGAAAGCCAATTTGGGAACCAGCGCAGTAGCACAGTAGGTAGGGCATTTGCCTTACACACAGCCAACCAGGGTTTAATCCCCGGCATCTCATTTGGTCCCCCGAAATGTCAGGAGTGATTTCTGAGTGCAAAGCCAAGAATAACCCCTCAACTGCTGCTGGGTATGGCCCCAAAACAAAACAAACAAACAAACAAACAAAAAAACAAAACAAAACAAAGAAAACCAATTTGATAGCTCCTCCAAGTGTCAAACATTAGAGCTACTATAAATGTTAGTAATGTCACCTCTGAAGCTATTCCCAAAGAAACTGTGTATCTACTCAAAGACCATGCATATTTGCATTCACGACATTCCAAGGCTAAAATTTAAATAGCAATCTACTGATGAATGACTAAACAAAATGTGGCCTACAGTCATATGTCACTTTATGACAAGCATACTTCCTGAGAAATATGCCATTAGTTGTGTGCATTACTGTGTGAACATTATAGTAAGAACTTACAAACCTGGATGATATACCCTACTACACAACTCAGTAACATAACTCAGTATAAGGAATAACCTATTGAGAGCACCATTGTCTATGTAATTTGCTGCACAGAAACATTAAGTGAAGCATGACTACAATCCCATTAATGGACTGTTGTTGGGCCATAAAAGGAGTGAAATAGTGATACTTCACTGATATGTGTAGTGATACAAATTGAATCTTGAATTCATGCAAAGTGAAAGAAAAAAATTAAATAGTACAAAATGTTCAGTCTTCTATATGCAATGTCCAGAATAGATACAATTTCAAGAGAGCAAGCAGATTAGTGGATGACTAGATCAGAGGATTGGGTAGATATGGACTGGAAATGAATATATACTCCTTTCTGGGGTAATGAAAATGTTCTATCATATTGTGTTGGTGGTTGTATAACTCTGTGAATCTACTAAAAAACAAAAGATAAAATTTATAGTATAAAAACTCAATATAAATATTTTAGTTGGTTCTTTTCTTAGTAAACTCTACACACATACCATTATCCTCATTTATTACTCTCTCTTTTAGGCTGATTATGTAGTCCCTGTGGAAGATGAAGATGAAAACTATATTCACCCTACAGAAACCACTTCACTCCCATCTGAAAAAGGTAAGAGTTTGCTACCAGAAAATCTGTAACAGCAGATGCTTCAAAGGTCTCATGAGCATTTAGAGCTGAAAGGTGGGGTGTAGAAAAGATGGTGCCCAAGCATCTCCTCTCTGACTATAACGTTTGGCTGATGAAGCATCCTAGATAGATTTATCTGTTTCAGCCTTTACCCTACTTCCTCCTCCCTCTTCCATGATTTTATACTCCAATCTCAAATTATGAAAGCATCTCCTTCTATAACTAATGGAGAATTCATATAGTCAAGTTCATATAGTCAAGTCAAAGGTTCTTTGATCATAATATTTAAAGTTTTCTTTTCTTTTAAAAAATGTTTGAAATTATACTACATCATAGCATTTTATAAGTTTCAGATGTGTAGCATTATAAATCAACTTAGGGATAGACTACATAAAATTCATTGCTAAAACTGAGTATTTTTAATTTAGTGCTATTTCAGGTCCATGAGAAACATTTCAAATTTGTAAACCCTTCCCAGGATAACAAAAGCAACTACAAACAAATATAAAAAAGTCAATGCCAGAGGCCCGGGAGATAGCATGGAGGTAAGGCATTTGCCTTTCATGCAAAAGGTCATCGGTTCGAATCCCGGTGCCCCTTATGGTCCCCCGTGCCTGCCAGGAGCAATTTCTGAGCATGGAGCCAGGACTAACCCTGAGCACTGCCGGGTGTGACCCAAAAACCAAAAAAAAAAAAAAAAGTCAATGCCAGGTACCCTTAAATCAGGCAAATTCTTCAGATTAAAAATAATGGATAACCCAAAGAAAAAAATGACTCATCACTTTCATTATGCATTTTCTCATAAATGTAACTACAACTTAATAGATTCCCTTTTTAAGCATTGTGTCTGCATGTGTGCAAAGACACGCACATGTATATGTATTTGTAATAGATAGATAATGCATATATATGTAATTTATAAATTTGTACATTTGTAAGTTACAAATAAAAATTTGTAATTTTAGCTCCCACAGTGAACCGATCAACCAAGCCAGGTAACTCTGCAAAGCCAGCCTCTCCTCCAGCAGCAGCTTCAGGTAATGTACATATGTGTGTAATTTAATCTTTCAAATCTTTGTTTCTTCTTGTAAAAATTATTTCATTTAGAAACTATTTCTAACCTATTCTAAATAAAATTAACAACTTTTTTCCAATATTAATTATCACTTGTTATTCCAATATATGCTAACATCAGATAGGCAGGAGATCCCTCCCAGAACCCAAAGCTGAGTTCAACCTTCATGAAGAATGAATTTGGCAGAGGGAACACACACTAAAGCCATGAAAAGCTTTACTGTAAGGGAACACTTGGGTTGGGGGGTAGTTTTGCAAAAAAAAAAAAAAAAAATCCCAAGAAATAAGCTACACCACTCATCCATGTGGCCTGGGCACCTATGGATACTTGTTTTATTTGTGTGTGGGGGCAGGTGTTTTAATTTTTAAGTTTCTAGAGGTTTGAAACAACATCCAGTGAGTTATATGGCAAACACTTCCTAAGAAATTCTTCCTTCTTATATTTGGAAAAAGTGACCCTAGCAGATGAAAGGGATGATTTTCCCTTTATAATTCTTAGGACAGGGGTCGGAGAGATAGCATGGAGATAAGGCATTTGCCTTGCATGCAGACGGTAGGTGGTTCAAATCCCAGCATTCCATTCAAACTTCTCTTTCCACCAACTTACCGTATGGATCTGTTTGCCCATTATATTGACAGGCACACTTTATTGGCTTCACATTTAAATGTATTACTTTTTTCCCAATTTTTCATTGAGTAAAAAGATATTAGGGACAACCTTCGTTTCATCACACATAGTATAATTGATATATTACAATTAGTCACTTTCCTACTTCATACTATACTTTTTTTTGCCTAAATGGCTAATTAGACTTTTTAATACTTTAATTAAATCACAGAGTTAAAAGTCATTAATAGTTGAGTTTCTGTCATAAAATGCTCTAACACCATCCCTTCACTAATTTTATTTCCTGCCACCAGCTTGCATCTATGGCATTTACTTTCTCTCTCTCTCTCTCCCTCTCTCTCTCTTTCTATCTCTCTTTCTCTGTCCTTTTTCCTTTTAGGCACCATTGTTTATAATACTATTATTACTAAAGGGGTATCACTTTACTTCCTTTCAATTTCCAGTTCTTATCTAATGTCATCATTTCCAACTATTATTATCATAGTGGCCCTTTCTCTCTGTCTTAACTACACTTTCCACCTATCATTTCTTTTTAAAAAATAATTTCTTTATTTAAACACCGTGATTACAAACATAATTGTAGTTGCATTTCAGTCATAGCAAGAACACCCCCTTCACCAGTGCAACCTTCCCATCACCAAAACCCTCATCTCTTCCTTCCCCAACCTCCCGTCTGTATTCGAGGCAGACTTTCTACATCCCTAACTCACTGACATTGTTATGATAGTTCTCAGCATAGTTATTTCTCTAACTGCACTCACTCACCACTCTCTGTGGTGAGCTTCCTATCTTGAGCCAGTCTTTCTGACCCTCATCTCTGGGAATTATTTCAAAGTCTTTAATTGTTCTTAAAACCCATAGATCAGTGAGAATATTCTATGTGTGTGTCATTCTCTCTCCCTCTGACTAATTTCACTCAGCATAATAGATTCCATGTACATCCATGTATAGGAAAATTTCACGACTTCATCTTTCCTGATGGCTGCATAATATTCCATTGTGTATATGTACTACAGTTTCTTTAGCCATTCATCTGTTGAAGGGCATCTTGTTGTTTCCAGAGTCTGGCTATTGTAAATAGTGCTGCAATGAATATAGGTATGAGAAAGGGATTTTTGTATTGCATTTTTGTGTTCCTAGGGTATATCCCTAGGAGTGGTATAGCTGGGTCAAATGGGAGCTCTATTTCCAGTTTTTTAAGGAATCTCCAGATTGTTTTCATAAAGGCTAGACTAGATCGCCTTCCCACCAGCAATGAATCAGAGTTCCTTTATACCCACATCTCCGCCAGCATTGATTGTTCTTGTTCTTTGTGACCCACCCATCATTTCTATTGTCTTTGGGCATTGTTCTTATACTACTTTTTTAATATCCCACAAATGAATGCAATCATTCTATGTCTGTCTCTCTGATTCATGTCACGCAGTCTGATACTTTCCCTATCTTTTCATGTGTAAGCAAATCTCATGACTTCACTTTTCTTAACAACTGCATAGTATTCCATTGTGTATATGCACTATGGTTTCTTTATCCACCTATCTAATCTTGGGCACTTGGGTTATTTCCAGATTCTGGCTATTGTGAATAGTGCTCCAATCAACATAGCAGTGCAGATTCATTTTTCTACTTTGTGTTTTGGTGGCCCTAAGGCAATTCCCAGGAGTGGTATTGATGGATTATATGTTAGATTTTGCAAAATAATTTTTAAGGAAAATCCAAAAAGGCTGGGCCAATCTACATTCACACCAGCAGTGAATGAAAATCCCTTTCTCCCCACATCTACATCAGCATCGGTGCTTCTTGTTCTTCTTGAAGTGTACCAGTCTCTGGTGTGAGATAATATCTCATTGTTGTTTTGATTTGCATCTCCCTGAAAATTAATAATGTGGAACAATTGTTCATGTGTCCTTGGCCATATGTATTTCTTCTTTGAGGAGGTTTTGGTTTTTTGCCCTTCTCTCCATCTTTGATGAGGTTGATATTTTAGCCTGTTAGCTATTAATCAATTATCTGATGATATTGGATAAATAGTTTCTCCTGGTCCGTAGACAATCTTTATCCTGGTCATCATTTCCTTTGAGGTGCAGAAGATTCTTAATCCCTTGTGTTTATTTTTGCTTCCACTTGCTTAGTCAGTGATGCTTCATCCTCAAAGATACCTTTAATTGTAATATCATAAAGAGCTCTTCCTACCTTTTATTTTTTCCCACCCACTGCCCTACCATTTATTTTATGTACCATATGGATTCAGGTCTTATATCAAGGTCTTTAATCCATTTTGATATGACTTTTCATGCACAGCATTAAAAAGAGATCTGAGTGGGAACTGGAGTGTGGTGCAAGCGTTAGGGTGTTTGCCTTGCACGCACTAACCTAGGATGGATTGCGGTTCAATTCCCCAGCATCCTGTATGGTTCCCCAACCCAGGAGTGATTTCTGAGAGCATAGCCAGGAGTATCCTCTGAGTGTCACAAGTTGTGGCCAAAAAGAAAAAAAGAAAAAGAAAGAAAAGGAAAAGGAAAAAAATACTGCTAATTGGAAGAAATACTGGCAGGATCAAGGGACCATATAGGAATATTTGATCTATTTCTTTGATTAATATCAGGGATTTCCTTTTAGGAACTGCACTGAATCATACAATATATCATGACTGAAATTCAACTACAAACATGTTTGTAATCATAGTGCTTAAATAAATATATTAAGAGAATAATCAAAAGAACATCTAAGTAGTTGTTGCTCTGTAAAAAATAGAATGTATTAACTAAAAAATAAAGATTGAAAATTGAGAGAGCATGTATGAAGATACATAGAAGGAGCATTCTTTTTGGTGCCAATGAGAGTTGCTGAATAAAATCTGTCACCCTCTCTCCTGACATCCTTGGGAATTCAACACTTAAATCAAGAACTTTGCAGTTTCTATGGCAAACACTCCTCTAGGCCTTTTTTTTTTTTTCATGCTTGATTTTTTTTACCCACTCTCCTTTTCTTATTTTTTTCTTTTGGCTTTTGAGTCACACTCAGCAGTGGTCCTGACTCTATGCTCAGAAATCACTCCTGGCAGGCTCGGGGGACCATATGGGATGCTGGGATCTGAACCATCATCCTTCTGCATGCAAGGCAAATGCCCTACCTCCATGCTATCTGTCCAGTCCCTCCTTTTCTTATATTTTAAGTCCTTTGAGAATTTTATTCCTTCTATTATTTAAATGTTTTATCTATCTCCTTTTAATTTTGAAAGAGATGGTCTTATCAGATGAGAAAGATAAATCTCCTTTTATAAATTCTTAGGACAGGGACATAGTGATAGTATAGTTGGTAGGGCACTTGCTTTGCATACGGTTGACCTAGTTTAAGCCCAAGTTTCCCATATGATGCTTGGTGCTCTCTGAGCACCATCAGCAGTGATCACTGACCACAGAGCCTGGAGTAATACTGAGCACTTGTGGGTTTGCAAAATCAAAAAATAAAAATAACTAAAATTTGAGGGCAGAGGCCTAGCTCCTCAAAGCCTTTACTACTTCTAAGCTGACTGATTTGAGCTTATGTCTGTGCAGGTAGAAACAGTGGGGCCTGGGACTCAAGATCATCCTCTTCACCTGTGGTGCCATGCCCTTTGCCTAGGATTGGGTGAGTACTTGCTACAGAAAAGAGATTTTGTCTGAGTTAAGTGGATAGGATCCACCACTGCTCTGAGCAGAGTCTACTTGGAATTCGAGTCTTGAGAAGAGGAACCATTAGTTCTTTGCTGCTCTTTTATTTAGAAATGCATAGTTGCCCAAGTTCATATACAGGTGTCCCTTGCATTGCAACTGGTATCTTCCTGAAATATATGGAAGTGAAATCCCACTGTCATACCCCCCCTTCCACCCTCATGACATTCTTCATGTTGCTCTAGAGGAGGCAGTTCTAAAATTAAAATCATTAGAAATGTAGTTAGGACACATGTCAAGCCTAAAATTCAAATTTGACACTCCCCAGCACCACATTTTCCATAATCATTGCCAGGTGTAGACGTAGAGGTTTCTGAGGGCCATCACTGAACCAGGCCTGCCTGACTAAAAATGACCAGTGAGGCTTGCTGAACATATTTGGGAGTCTCCTTCCAATGTAAGTAATCTTTCTTCTATAAAAGAGTAGATAGATCTTGAGTTCATTGATTTCTGTTCCACAGGACAGATATGTCAGCACCTAAATAACTTTGACACATGCCAAAAGGTTTCAACTTGCTTCAGCTTCTCTTTCAAGTAGTTAAGTAGTCTGTCACATCTATGGTACAGCACAACCACCATCCTACTCCACCTCTCAACACACACACACATGCATACAAACACACACACACACACACACACACACACACCAGGCTTCATTCAAAATCACACTCTTAACATGAAAGAATTTTGTAAATAGGTAAGTATAGTCATGTATTACAAAGTGATCCCATAATCTTATATTAGCATAATAGGAAATTCCCACTCTTGAAACTGTGCTGATAAAGCCCATTTCTGAAGATTGTTGGGAGGTTTAAATAACTTCTGAGGAGCGTAGCACAGAACAGACAGTTTTGTGGTACCTGGAAATTGTTATATTTCTCAACTATTCCTCCAACTTTCAGGAAAGTTTAAAAAGTATGAAAGAGAGAAGTAAACAGTCTTTGAAATAAACCAATGATAGAACAACATGTAGATAAAACACTCCATGACACTGAGACTAAAGGCATCTTTAAGTAGGAAATAGCATTCTCCAAGCAAGTGGAAGCAGAGATAAACAGATGGGAATATATTAAGTTGAGAAGCTTCTGCACTTCAAAGGAAATAGTTCCCAGGATACAAGAGCCACCCACTAAATGGGAAAAACTATTCACCCAATACTCATCAGATAAGGGGCTAATATCCAAAATATACAAGGTACTGACGGAACTTTACAAGGGAAAAAAAAGCATTTAATCCCATCAAAAATGGGGAGACGAAATGAACAGACACTTTGGTAAAGAAGAAATACAAATGCCAAAAGGCACATGAAAAATGCTCCACATCACTAATCATCAGGGAGATGCAAATCAAAACAACTATGAGGTACCATCTCACGTCACAGAGATTGGCACACATCACAAAGAATGAGAACAAGCAGTGCTGGTGGGGATGTAGAGAGAAAGGAACTCTTACCCACTGCTGGGAGAAATGCTGTCTAGTCCAAGCTTTTTGGGAAGCAATATGGAGACTCCTCCAAAACCTGGAAATTGAGCTTTCATATGATCCAGCTATACCATTCCTAGGGCTATACCCTAGGAACACAAAAATACAATACAAAAATTCCTTCTTCACACCTATATTCATTGCAGCACTATTTACAATAGCCAGACTCTGGAAACAAACAAGATACCCTTCAACATATGAATGGCTAAAGAAACTGTGGTACATACACACATGGAATATTATGCAACCGTCAGGAGAGATGAAGTCATGAAATTTTCCTATACATGGATGTACATAGAATCTATTATGCTGAGTGAAATTAGTCAGAGGGAGAGAGACACAGAATAGTCTCACTCATCTATGGGTTTTAAGAAAAATAAAAAACATTTTTGCAATAATCCTCTGAGGCAAAGAAAGGAAAGCTGGAAGATCCAGCTCACAACAAAAAGTAGTGAGTTCAGTTAGAGAAATAACTACACTGAGAGCTATCATAACAATGTGAATGAATGAGGGAAGTAGAAAGCCTGTCTAGAGTACAGGTGGGGGTGGGATGGGAAGGAGGAAGATTTGGGACATTGGTGGTGGAAATGTTGAACTGATGAATGGGGGTGTTCTTTACGTGCCTGAAACCCAAGTACAATCATATTTGTAATCAAGGTGTTTAAATAAAGATATCAATAAAAAAGAAATAAATCAATCAGAAAATCGTAAAACCTTAGCCCAAGAACAGATCAAACAGAGACTCTTACCTTACCAACAATGGATTGATCCTGGTTTGATCCCCAGCACCACGTATGGTCCTCTGAGCGTAGAACCAGGAGTAAGCCCTGAACACTTCAGGTGTGCTCCCAAAACAAAAACAAAACAAACAATAACAAAACCTTAGCCTTTTTTCAATAAAAAATAAATCAGAATGTTAACACAGATGAGTATTCAAAACCACAGATCACAATGATTTTCAGACTTGTTTGGTCCTCTTTCACTTTGGAATGAAATCCTAAGTAAGCAACACTCACCAAAAAGCAAGGTGCAAGATGGTCTAGGGGGCTTATTTGGGGGGGGGGTGTTCCCATATAGCCTCACCTACATGATACCTTCCTTTCTCCACCTCTGTTTTGGCACTCACACTGGATGGCTATTGGGAGGCGGTTCTCCAATATATATTTGTTCAATACACACTAGAACTGGTTCTAGTCTTCATCTGTACAGATTGGGTTTGTTTATTTATTTGTTTAATGGGTCATGCTTTGCATAGGCATGAAAAATAAATGAAAACAATTGACATATTAGAAATGATAGTTTAATAAAGGTAGAATTTCTAAAAACTCTTTTTTATTGGGATAAGTTCATTTGCTAGATTGGCAAAATATTTTTCAGAGTTCAAAGTTGGCCTTCTTATTACATATTCCAATGCCTTCTTTTGTTTTATTATCACCCTCACATTTCATCTATTTTTTAGAACATCCACATTTAAAACACATTTATATTTGAAAAATACTGTAGTGGGAAAACTGAAAGAAATGATAAAAACCACCCATTTATCTCAACACAAATATGCAGGTATTAAAGTCTTGTACAGTTGAGAAAACAAAAACTTATAGACTGACCTTACAGTTCCAAGAAAGAAGTTTTCGGTCATAAGGTAATTAGTAAAACTCAAATCAGAGCTCAATTATGGTAACTGTCATTTCTGCTTATTGCCAAGGACCCCTTGCTTTCTTTCAGGGGACCCTTACTCAAGCTAGGCAGAACACAAATCCTGCTTTCCTTCCCACCCTTTAAGAAAAGACTCCCTATATGCTCCTGAGGATTTGTTTTCAATTTTTGAGAGCAGAACAAATAAATAGTGGTTGACTCCAATCTATTATGTTTTAACAGAACCCATCTTTTTTTTTCCTTTCCAGGAAAAAGCCAGTTGTACCCTTGAAGACAGTAAGTTAATTTTGCACTTAAAAATTCCTTTCATTTTCCATGTTTACTCTTCCTCACTTATGGATGTTGGAGATGCTTCCAGGTGAGGTAGACACTGCAATTAATCTAAGCCTCTGGAGTTGCTCTGATGACTGAAAGAGGTTAGGGTCTCAGTTAGCCAGGGATAATGCTGCGTATAAGACTGTTCTCACTTCACCCGTGGCTTCCTTGAGTGTGACCAGCACACCACAGACAATGCAGGCTCCCTTTCTCCTACTTTCCCCTGTATCTGCTGCTCACACTGGCCCAGAGTCAACTAATGATACTTATGTCCCAAGTATTCAAGGGCCTCAGTAAACTCAAATTCAGGCCAAAACCTGGTCCAGAAAGAAACTGTTCCAGGAACCTTGCCTTGAGTTAGCATATACTCTCTAGTCCAACATGTATTATTACTTATAAAACAATAAGAAGGTGGTATCTTGAGGAAAAGAAAAAGTAAGCTGCCTTATATCAACTATATTGATGAAGCTACTGGGAATTGCAATCAATCCTGGTGACCAGAAAGGGAGGTCTCCATGACAATACAATATGCTTCTTCTTCCAAGAAACATTTCCAGTCTGCTATCTCTTACATCAAAGATTAGACTGAGGATGTATGAAAGAATAGACATAAATCAAAGAAATGTTCTACCAAAGTCTTTATTTAAATAATATTGCTTTAGGGCTGGAGCGGTGGCACAAGCAGTAGGGTGTTTGCCTTGCATGTACTAACTTAGGACACACAGCAGTTTGGTCCCCCGGCATCCCATATGGTCCCCCAAGCCAGGAGTGATTTCTGAGTGCATAGCCAGGAGTAATCCCTGAGCATCACCGGGTGTGGCCCCCAAAATAATAATATTGCTTTAACTTTTTTTTCAACAGTTCATTATAATTAATCTCCCTGCCCCCCCTTTTTAAAATAGGTTACCTCTCAACAGAATGCATCAAGTATCTGTGAAGGTAAGTATTACTTTAAAGAATAAATGTTGTCTAGAACTATTTAAATGGTTTGTACATAAATTAATTTCATTATTTATGAAGAAGCTGTAAATACGAAGCTCAGTTCTATAAATAATGGTCTTCATTTCTCAATGAGTCTTAAGTAGCTGGTCAGAATCTGAGCTTGCTCATGTTGTCTGCAGTACATCACACACCCCAGACCAGCCTAAATGGAGACAGACTTGCCAGCAACAGGGTCATGCTTTGCATAGGTATGAAGACTAATCTAACATAATTAACATACCTTAGAAATGACAGTTTGATAAAGGTAAAATTTCTAAAAATCGTATTTATTGGAATAAGTTCTTTTGCTAGATTGGCAAAATGTTTTTTAGAGTCCAAAGATGGCCTTCTAAGTACATATTCCAATGTTTTATTTTTTAGTATAACCCTTACATTTCATCTATTTTTTAGAACATTCACATTCAAAACACATTTACAGGGCCGGACGGTGGCGCTGGAGGTAAGGTGCCTGCGCTAACCTAGGACGGACCACGATTCGATCCCCCGGTTCCCCATATGGTCCGCGTGCCTGCCAGGAGCGACTTCTGAGCGAATAGCCAGGAGTAACCCCTGAGCGTCACGGGTGTGGCCCCCCCAAAAAAAACCCCAAAAAAAACCACATTTACATTTGAAACTATAAATGTGGGAGGAACCAAGAGAAATTTTAAAACCATTCATTTATTTCAACACTTAAATATTCAGATAGAAATTAAAGTCTTGCACCCAAAACTACACTTAAAAGTAGTTAATGCTGGGGCCAGGTGGTGGCGCTGGAGGTAAGGTGCCTGCCTTGCCTGTGCTAGCCTAGGACAGACCGCGGTTCGATCCCCCGGTTTCCCATATGGTCCCCCAAGCCAGGAGCGACTTCTGGGCGCATAGCCAGGAGTAACCCCTGAGCATCACCAGGTGTGGCCCAAAAAACAAAACAAAACAAAAAAAAAGTAGTCAATGCTGAAAATGTAGTGAACACTTTCATCCATCCCTGAGTTTTTCCAGCATACAATACCCTGGTACCTCAGATGATGGACATTATCTGAATGTATACTACAACTTACCTATCTGCTTTTCTTGCTCTCTTATATTTTTTATATTCATCTCCCACATCTTTCTCTTCATCTTTCTGAAGTAGCATTTTCTTTCTGTCTTGCTTTCTCCTGCCTTTTCTTTAAAACTTTTATCTGAGGGGCCCAGGAAATAGCATGGAGGTAAGGCGTTTGCCTTTCACGCAAAAGGTCATCGGTTCGAATCCTGTTGCCCTATATGGTCCCCCGTGCCTGCCAGGAGCAATTTCTGAGCATGGAACCAGGAGTAACACCTGAGCACTGCCGGGTGAGACCCAAAAACCAAAAAAAAAAAAAAAAACTTTTGTCTGAATTAGAGTCTTTCATGCCTATTGAACAGGGAACATGAAATTATAGTGTGACTTTATGTGAAGTTATATAAAATAAGTTAAATGCTGTTCAATTCCATGGCTTTTGTAATCCCACCCTAAAACAATAAAGACAATGTCACCCAACCCTGATACAGGTAAGGAACCATGTCTAGCTTTGGAAGGAGGCCTGCAGGGCTGGTGCAGTCAAAGTGCATCAAGAATGCATGTTCACCAGGTCTCCTTCTGGATTTTCAGGCAGTAAAGTTTAAGAACAAAACAACTCATATGTCAGCTTACAGTAATTTTGTCACAAACTTGAATCAATTTTCCACATTACTGCACTGCAAGAAACTCCAAAATGTATATTATTTTTATGGCTCTTTTGTTTTTTACTATCATTCATTTTTTTATTCAGTCATTTTCAACTATTTTTTCCTACAGGAAAAAATATATCCCTGGACATATATATTTAATATGTATATAATAAATTTGAGGGAAAATAAAGTATCATAATTATTCATAAGCATGCTCATTCATGGTTAAGCAGTAAAATTCACTAATATTTCTATATAAATGTATTTCATTGTGCCCATGTTCTTGTTTATTAGTCATAATGCTACCTTCCTCTCTTCGAAAAACATGGTGAAATGAAAGTGATATTAACTTTGTTATAAGAATAACCTGGAATTTGCTTAACTAATTTTTCAGAAAGAGTAGATAATCCAGGACCAAAGTGATAGCACAGTGGGTAGAGTTTTGCATTGCACATAATGGGCCTGGATTCATTCCCTGGTATCCCATATGGTCCCCCCAAGACTGCCATGAGCAATTTCTGAGTGCAGAGCTAGGAGTAATCCCTGAGCGCCATTGGGTGTGACCCCAAAAAAACAAACAAAAAAGAGAATTCATAAACTGACATTCTACACTCTATTAGTAAATAATTCCTTATGCCACTTATTATGACTAAAGAAGATACACCAGAGGTGAAGGCATCTATCTGGAGACACAGAGAAAACAAAACAGATTAAAACTTGCTCATTCACTCCCACTTCAAAGGTTCAGACCTTCAGAGTTGAATCACCATCACATTGCCAGGAGTGAAAGCAAAAGCTGTCTATGGTGTCTGTGTCACAGCTAAGAGGGCGTTCCTCTCAATAACGTCTCCAGACAGATGATAGATATACAAATCAATAATATCAGAATGAAGACAAGATCCTCTGACCAAACCAGATTGATGTTGCTGGACTTGGGCATGGGGCAGATACTTTGAGCTAACTCTAATATGAGAATTTTCTCAATCAGAAAAACCTATACCTGCCGAACGCCACAGAGGGTCCAGTCACAGACAAGATGCTGCACAGTCACCAGTATTTCCTCCTTCCCAGAAGTAAGAATTGTTTCCTTTAGAAATAAGTTTCGGTGAGGGGTGGGGCAGGGCAGACCAATAGTACTGAGGGTAGGATGTTTACCTTGCACTTGTGATTTATCCCCAGAACCCCATTTAGTACCCTGAGGTTGCCAGAAATGGTCTCTGAGCACAGAACCAAGACTAAACCCTGAGCATTGCTGGGTGAGGGAAGGAAGGAAGGAAGGAAGGAAGGAAGGAAGGAAGGAAGGAAGG